>CM076574.1:1190863751-1190940110 GCA_034641835.2 Pinus albicaulis | reverse complement strand
TGTTGGGACTCATAAATGTCATATTTTCATCCACCTTTCCCTTCACTATTCCTTACATTTCATCATCCCATTAACCTTTCATCATATCATTTTCATAAATACATTTGGGTTTCACCTTCTTATTTTCCACTTTATTCATTTTTGTATTATAAGTGAATTTATGATTAAAAATTAGAAAATATACATGTTTTTATATATATCTCAAGAATATGTGAGCTTTGTAATGTGTAGGAAATATGTGAAGGATTAATTCCAAGAGACTTCTCAAATATATTCTCCACCATATTAAGGAGATAATTATTCAAGCCTATTCCTAAGGAGAAGATCATGGAGGATTTGGTTGACATATCTTATCCAAGATATGTGAGAGATGTGTGGAGGATTCAAAGGGATCATATTTTGTAATAATGGGAAAGTAGTTGAGAGTGCTTGAGAGAATAGTGGATATGTCATTATGAGATGGTTATCTTCTTCATGTATATAAGAGAGTGCTCTCTCTTCATTTCATAGGTTTTTTAGAAGTTGATTAGTTGATAAGTTTTGAGTTTGGAGAGATAGTCTTGTAATTAGGAGAAGGGGATTCTTAACTTTGATTCATATTCTTTTATTGTACACTTTCATGATTTGTAATTTGATTCTTGTAATGTAATTTGAGATAGCTTTATTGTTGTGAGCTCACATATGTTGTTTGTCATTCAACTCTTCACATGTTGTATTGTTTTTTTTTCCTTATGCAATTTCCTGCTTTCCTAGTTAGTGTTTCAATGCTTTTCTAGATTAATTTGATTTCAGTAATTTAGATTAGATTAGTTCCACTTTGGTCCTGCATATATAGTGCATGTGCCTCGTAATTCTACGAACCTCGGATTGAAAAATTAAATAGTTGGGCAAGTACTACAACAGAATTAAACGAACATATTTTCACCCAACATTTTGGCGCCGTTGCCAGGGAGGCACGATGGATTAAAGTTTAGTTTGATTTTTCATGCAAGTGTGTTTAGACATGTTCCTAGCTCCGAGGTGTTAAGGCGGTAAGACGTGGGGAACAGCCTATGCATCGCGTTCGAGATACCGTAACGGGATCGACCTCTTATGGATCAGGGCATGTAGGGTGTGTTTACATTTATGCAAGTGTGAATTTCAATTTCTGCAAGTGTGTTTGATTTTCGCAACTGTGAAGAGTGTTTGATTAAGTTGTGGTTCATGGTTATAATTGAAGAATTAAATTACTAAATTAATGAGAAATCCTTGTAAGAGGGTTTAATTGAGTATTGAATTCAATATTATCTATGTGGTTTCAGTTTTTAATGAATTCAATTTTTAGTGTGCTAATTTGAAAGAGTTTTTGTGAACTAAAACCTTGTAAAAGGATTAAAAACTCAGAAAATTATTAGCACTCTATTTTTAGTATGTAAGAATCCCTTTTTCAACATGGTTTTACAATGAGTGTTAGCTTTGAACTACTCACTCAGATCCTAGCAGAAGTCGGGATCTCCTCTTCCTTGGAAGAAGAAATCTTGACAAGAATTAAAGGTTCAACTACTCCCCAAGAAACAAACGAAGATTCAACATCTGAAGAATCCTGCATATCTGATGGCGAACAATCATTCGAATAGGAGATCGAGGAAGAAGAAAAACAGGAGTTACAACATGATCTAAGTGAGAGAAATTGTGCCTATCGAAGCCTTATCGAACAATGGTTCCAAGTAAGTACTAGATTAGATTCATCTTTTTATTTTTATTTGCAGTTTCAGCAACTAGACTCATTCGCTCTAGAATATTTTCATCCTTCATTTAAAAAATTGCTACTGAATATATTGTTGTTACTGCTACGTGAATGGCTTCATTGGAAGTTTAATTACACGTAACTAATTTTTTAATTAGTATAGAGTCGGTAGGCTTTCATTTTCAGTTTTTGCTTTCATTTTCAGTTTTGCTTTTACCTAGAATAAGTATGCTCTCCTCCGCGCTTAGTGCGATCGCAAGGATCAGAAAATAGGGATGATTTAGACTATTTCCAGGAATAAATAAATTCATGTTTTGCAATATGCATGATCAAAAATATCTTTCAATATGCAAATCATTGTGTCCATTTGTTAAAAAATTAAGTCTAGAGAAAGTTTAGTTTCTTTCTAAATTTTAGTTTTTCATTGATTAAAAAAAATAATAATAATAATAATAATTAAAAACTAACCATTTTTGTTTTTGTAAAGATAGGGTTAATTTCATTTTTTTTTTAGACTTTTAATAAAAAATAAAATAAAATAAATTTCAAACAAACAAACCAAATAAATATAACAACCAACAATAAAACAAATCATTAAAAAAAAAAAAAAAAATTAAAACAACAAAATAAAAACAAATAACAAAACAAAAACAATTAACAATAAAACAATCGAATAAAACAAACCCAAATAAAATAAAAAATATTTAAAAAAAAAAATGCAAAGACAAATCCATAAGGCCGAGTGTTAAACCTACTACCAACGCAAACTTGAGGTCATGATCCTGTGGGTGCCATGTGTCCAAAGGGTTGGGCTAACTCCCTGTCCTTCCCACCGAGCCCTTTAAAACATTACAACTTGGTCACATTCATTGTCTATAGGACCTGGGTTGAGCACCTTTTTCATTCGCGCTTGTCTGTTTGAGTCATGTTATTTAAATGCAAATTGACCGTGGCCTGGTGCTTCCGCCTGTTGTCTCCCCTTGGCACCTTCAAACCTATGGTAACGGTGTGACTGAGTGCCAAGGGAAATTCCAAAGGGAATTTTCCTGAGCTCCATGAGTGCCAAGGGCCATACTCGCATATTGTTGAAAAACCACTAGTCGACTTGTTATTCAACTTCAAAGAAATTTTGGGCGTGATTGTGACCATCACACACTGGTATTAAGTAGTTTCACGCACCTTCTCTTATTTCATGGTCACCTCCTCTCCCTCCACCATCGCAGCTCCTTCAGAAAGCACACAAAATCTGAAGAAAAAAAAAATCCATAAGAAAATCGGGCTTTCTGAGAAAATCAAGCTTTTTGTCCACGAAGTAAGGAAGAGATAACGCCAATTCAATTTTGTGGAGGAGGAAGTTTTATATTTATATCCTGGAAATTCCCACAAACAAATCCTTGAGGCCCACATTTGAACGAATCACACAAACAAAATCAAACAACCTCCAATCTTTGAGGCACCATCGAGATCTCAGCCTGAGAATAATGCAACTTATAACGGATTATACCTCGCCTAACACCGCTGCCTTGCGCAGGTCTCATGTACCATTGGAAAGTAATAAGAGCTTCCAGAAAAGAGCAGCGTATGACCATTTAGGTCGGGAGGGAGGTCGCGTTGACACAAGAAGGATAGGAAAGCACCGGGACCGTGCTCATAAACTTGCTCTAGAACCTGGAAGTCCTCACATATTCTTTAGCTATGGTGAAGATGGAGTTGTCTACCATTTTGATTTGAGAACCCAGACTCCAACCAATCTATTTACCTGCCTTGCTTTCGGTGCAAACAAGTCAAGCCATTCTGCTATTGTGCGGCTTAATGCAATTGTGATATATCCTAGGAATCCAAATTGTTTTGCTATTGGTGGTTCTGATGATATGCTCGTGTTTATGATATTCGGAATTATCACTGGATGGATCAATATATCAGCCAGTAGATTCATTCTCGCCTTGTCACCTAATTGGCAATGACCGGATTAACATAACAGATCTAGCTTCTTCTAACCAAAGTGAATTACTTGCTTCATATAATGATGAGCTCATTTACTTGTTTCAAAAGGAAATGGGTTTGGGTCCCAACTCAAATCCTGCTTCATCTGAGATGTTAGAGGAATTGGAAGCGCCTCAGGTTTATGAAGAACATCGGAATGCCCGGACTGTGAAGGGTGTGAATTTTTTGGTGCTAACACCGAGTATGTTGTGAGTGGATCTGATTGTGGATGAATATTTATTTAGAAGAAAAAAAAAGGGGCAGCTAGTACGTCTAATGAAAGGAGACAAAAATGTGGTTAACTGTCTGGGGCCACATCCCTATGCAACTATTCTTGCCACAAGTGGCATTGACAAAAACATCAAAATATGGTCACCTACAGCACCTAATCTGATCGCACTTCCTGATTAGAAGATTTGATGGAATCCAACAAACGTTCGAGAGAGCAGCAGGCACATATCTCTTTCACGCCTGATGTGATTATGCATGTATTAAGATTACACAGGCGAGTCTCCGAGCGAGATGGAGAGAGAAGGATTTCAAGAGAAGATTTTGAAGGTGAAGACGATGAAGACGATGATATGGATGGCTATGCAATGGACTTCACAACAGATGGTGATGATACTTCTGATGATGGCAGATGAGATTTGGACAAAGGCGGAGAACACAACAGAGCCTATTTCTTTCACTCAAAAAATTTGTTTTGAAAGCTACAGCGCCTAGCTTCAACATCAGAAGAGGAAGAGAATGCTGCCTAGCTTAAGATTGGAGAAGAGTTTTTGGACAGATCATCCTCCAGGAATCGACATTGCGGATCCTTAGGTTGTTGAATTATATGTGCACAAACGTAGCGTCACCAAAATCAATGAGCCCAGATAATCTTGGCATGCATACCTTCGACCACTCACAGTTTCGGGAACCGAGACTCTCCAATCCCCACGCAGACAGATGGATTTTCTTGCACCATAGAGCATGGGCTGCAAACACTATGCGCAAGTTTCAGGACACCTGGCAAAAACAACAGCCATTCAAACTGGTTTTGGGCAGAGGTAATTTACCAAGAAAATAAACTGCTATTTCAGTTGTTGTTTCTTTGGATATTGAGAGATAACGTTGGTTTGAAATATCTCTTTATAGTGTCAATATTTTCTTAGCATAGATGTAACAGATTCTTTGCAAATTTTTTTTTTCTAGACATTTGAAATTTTGGTGTTTGATTTTTGTTTTTTTTATTTATTTTTAAAATAAATAATAAGTTTCAAAAAAAAAAAAATTGTTTTTGCCCTCATTCATTTACATATACATTCATAAATCCAACAAATTCTTCCCCAAAAAGATACAAATTCCTTTTCAAACGTTTATTTTAATGATTTTTATGGATCAACCTTGTTGCAAAACAATAAAAACACATTAAAAAAACATTACACAATCAAATGATTAAATTGCATGAGGACATGTAATATTTCTAGTTGGGGGGAAATAAAAGTATGTTGGATTTTATCATTTATTTTAAAGTGAATTTGTGGGAAAAAGTTAGGATGCATATACTAACAAGATAAATGAGATTGGTGTTTTGTAGGTCAAAGAGAAGCTTATGCAGAAATCTCAACATTACGATGCGACACCCTTTTCATCCATGATTAGTGTAACTTCGAAAAATAATTAAAAAAATGGAAATTTAATAAATTCTTGAAAATGAGCTAATTTGTTTTTGAGTCACTTCATACAGGAATGATCGATGGAGATGGCACACAAAGGTGACAATTTTTATGCAGGAATGGTGCTAAGTTTTTCAGAGTTGAAGACAATCTAATGCAAAAGTGATTTTTCGAAATCACAATGAAACATGCATCATTGGATGCTTGACATATCATGAAGGAACTAATTCTTCACTGCACATATCATGACATTTTCCACTACAAAAAAATCCTTTTGCGTCATGATTACTCACCTTTGCAGCCCATCTTCCATTACCTTATCTTTCATGACTTCATGCACGCCTATTTTTCTGAATCGCATACACTCCTTTATCCTTTTCAGTTTATTTTTGCCTTCTCGTTTTCCTTTTGAATAAAACTCATTCCCTTTCCATGATTACATTGCCTTGTTTTCCTCACCATGCTGATCCACACTGCTTGCCCGTGAGTTCTTTCCATTTATATTCCTACCAAATATTTTTGTACAAACTCGCGTTGACTGATGTGGAATTCCTTAAGGCCCACCTTTCAACAAGTCTTGCCCCATAGACATCAGCACCTTATCTGGGAAATAGACTAGAGTTCATTTTGGGTACCTTGAGACTTGCATGCCTCAATGGTGAGACTTGCATGCCTCAATGGCAAGTTCTCTCGCCGACAATCATGGGAATACATCAATGTCCCTTGATCGTTAGATCTTGCAAATGGCTCGACATCAACCCCTCTATTCGCATTTTGCAATATGTACTCGGGTACCTTGGCACTCATTGACATCAATGGTGAGTTTTCCTCGCATTGGTTAACGGCATTCATCAATGGCTGGTAATCCAATGATTTCTTTTCATGCTCGACATCAACACATTCTTTCGCATGATTAGACTTGTACCAAGAAGTTTTGTAGCAGGTGAAGACTATACACTTTTTCATGACTCCCTCAGCAGTTACGGCAGCATGAATTCTGATCTATCAGAGTACCACAGTTCCACTTTTAGCGTTTATCTTTTCCGTGATCCAGCAGCAGCAGCAGCTACATTCCTATTGCATAGTTCATCATTCTTGGGTAAGTAGAGGTATGTTGTTTTCTAATCTTTAATCATGCAATTCCTTATATGCTGACTTGAATATTTTGGAAAATTCCTCACCATGCTCCATTTCCTTTCATGACCCATGTCAAGTTGCATGAGGACATGCAACCAATTCATTTTGGGGGGGGGAACTATATTCACTACATATTCACTACCATGATTCCATTTCTCCACCACTATCACTCCATTTTTTTATCTCATTTACCATTCACCAACATTTCTTTTCCAACGATACTTTGTTGCACTTTGCTTCATGCGCATTAATATACATATTGGCATGTTTCATGAATATTACAAAAGGGCTTTCTTATGCACATTGATAGCTTATGATTTCCAGTGATTGTTTACATTATTATTGCAGCAAGAGAACAGAAAACGAAATGAATGTTGCTAACACAAGAACCAACATTCTTTGTATTCATGAGAACCAACCATAAGAAAAGAGAACAGAAAACGAAATGAATGTTGTTAACACAAGAACCAACATTCCTTGTATTCATGGTTGTCACACAAGAACCAACCATAATAAAATGTAAGTTGTTACTCATGTCTTTCACATATCTTGGAAACATTCATTATTAAAAAGACATCATCATGTAAAGCCAAAGTTCAGTTGCCAAATGTTCTTAAAGAGATCCATGCATGGTTGCATGAGGACATGCAACAAGTTCAGTTGGGGAGGATGTTGGGACTCATAAATGTCATATTTTCATCCACCTTTCCCTTCACTATTCCTTACATTTCATCATCCCATTAACCTTTCATCATATCATTTTCATAAATACATTTGTGTTTCACCTTCTTATTTTCCACTTTATTCATTTTTGTATTATAAGTGAATTTATGATTAAATATTAGAAAATATACATGTTTTATATATATATATCTCAAGAATATGTGAGCTTTGTAATGTGTAGGAAATATGTGAAGGATTAATTCCAAGAGACTTCTCAAATATCTCCTCCACCATATTAAGGAGATAATTATTCAAGCCTATTCCTAAGGAGAAGATCATGGAGGATTTGGTTGGCATATCTTATCCAAGATATGTGAGAGATATGTGGAGGATTCAAAGGGATCATATTTTGTAATAATGGGAAAGTAGTTGAGAGTGCTTGAGAGAATAGTGGATATGTCATTATGAGATGGTTATCTTCTTCATGTATATAAGAGAGTGCTCTCTCTTCATTTCATAGGTTTTTTAGAAGTTGATTAGTTGATAAGTTTTGAGTTTGGAGAGATAGTCTTGTAATTAGGAGAAGGGGATTCTTAACTTTGATTCATATTATTTTATTGTACACTTTCATGATTTGTCATTTGATTCTTGTAATGTAATTTGAGATAGCTTTATTGTTGTGAGCTCACATATGTTGTTTGCCATTCAACTCTTCACATGTTGTATTTTTTTTTTTCCTTATGCAATTTCCTGCTTTCCTAGTTAGTGTTTCAATGCTTTTCTAGATTAATTTGATTTCAGTAATTTAGATTAGATTAGTTCCACTTCGGTCCTGCATATATAGTGCATGTGCCTCGTAAGTCTACGAACCTTGGATTGACAAATTAAATAGTTGGGAAAGTACTACAACAGAATTAAACGAACATATTTTCACCCAACACATATGTCATAGATCTGAAATTTAATGTACAACAGCTGAACCATCTGAAAAATAACGTTGTCTATGTATTTCTGCAGTTTATTTCTAGTTGTAGTTCTAATTTCTGAAGGGATCTTGCCCTAGTTCTTTTTGTAATCACTTGTAAAGGAAATAATCTCATATGTAAATCTGATTTACTATAATATTACTGAAGTATCATATCTTTGGTTGTCCTCCATTGAGTTCCAGTCAAATCTACGCAATTCTAGTAGCTGGGGTTTTCATATTGTAGTAGCTTCTCTCTTTGGCTGATTTCTAGCTAATCTTATTGTCGGGAGATCTGTTTAATGTGCTTAAACTTATTTTTTCCTGATGAAATTGCATATGTAATTCATATACAGCATAAATGAGGGGATCGCATCCCTGATCTTCGTTATTCTTGCTTAGATTTTCTTATACAACATTTTCATTGAAGGCCTTATTGAGATTCCTGAATGGGATTATCCCAAGTTCTATAGGCAGAGTCTACAGTTGGCCATGTAGCCTCTGGTTCTCACTGTCTTTTCAGAGGTGACATAACTAGTAAATGCCTCTGTAGTCCATCTCTGACATAGAATCCTGAGAATCCCCAAAAAGGAATATTACAAATACGAATCACAAGGACTCTGAGCCAGATCTTCTACAATGGAGTAGTTCTGGGCTACCTTGGCATTATTTTAATTTTCATATGCTTTGTATAACCCTTCGGCATGTGAGGTATAGGCTCAACTGCGGGCCTCTCAATATGGCATGGCTTAGAACTACCAAAAGGACCCTTAGCCTTTGAAGACTCAGCTTCACCATAATCACGAGATCTCGTAGTGATATCAGCATGGGCACTCATCATATATACATTTGAGGAATTTTCCCCTTCCTGGTTGCCACCAGCAGGAGCTCCAGTATTAGCATTCGCATCAGTAAGCATTTGTTTCCCATGGGGAAAAGGGTGTGTTAGGACAGCCTGGGAACTAGAGGAACCTTACTGAGCTAACAAGCATTGAGTGTCCTGAATTTTAGGGCAGAGATGAGTAATATGGTCTCTGGTGCATAAGTTTCATTGAAACTTAAATTTATTATTTTCCTCTCTCTTACCCTCTCCAACATTATCATTGGATATGTTTGCATTACCCTTCCCATCCTTATCTTTCTTCTTATTATTTCATCCCTTCTTCTTCCCATCGAATTGTTGATTTCCATTGGGGTTAGAAGCTTGAACAAAATTAATAGTTAAGGGCTGGGAAGGAGTAGACACTGACGATGTAGCCTGAATAGAAGGAGAAGATTGTAAATACAACTGCTGCAATTGATTCAAAAGTCTAGTCGTGCCATTATTTATCGAACCGACAAGCCCGTCAGCATGAGGACCTAGCTTTGATTTGGCTAAATCCACTTTGGAATGAAGAGCATCTGACATAATATTATTAGGGACCCCAAACTGAGAATAGATCAGTTCCAACTGTTGGGCCCTAAATATAGCATTTTCCTCAGAGAATACCCCAGAAAGGGATACATCTTTCGAGATTTCTAGCTGTAAGGATTTAAGAAACCACTCAAGAAGGAATTAATTAGGAATTTGCGCTTTGATGAGCCTCTTCCTTCTCCTCCATTCCTGAATATGATCAGAAATGTGTGTTCCCCTATCTCGCTGGAAATTGGCTAGGAGATTAGTCTCAACATCATAACGAACTGGAAACTGGAAATGGTTTGGAAACATAGTATCCAACTCGCCAAACGTAGCAAAACTGCCCCCAGTAAGCTCAATGTACCATTTTGCAGTGTTTCTAGTTATGGTGCGCTGAAATAGTCTCAACCTAATCGAATCATAGATGAGGGAGTTCGAGGAGTGCCATAAATGGAAAGTAGTAACATGGTCGGCTGTATTCTCACCAATATTCCCTTAAAATTTTGGAATATCTAAGGGATATTTAGTAGGGACCAGAGGCCAAATCGGGCTATATCGAATTGGTCATTCATCAATTTCGATAAATCTGGAAAATTCAAAGTTGCCAAAAATGGTAAGCATGGAGCAGCTTGAGAATTTCATCCACCAATGGAAGGATTCCCAAGATTCTGAAAAGAATACCCTGGATTTGTTGAGGCACCAGGTTCCCATGGATTGTTCGTAGAAAAAGTTGAGCCATAAGAGAAACCTTATGGCCTAGAAACATTCGGAGTAGGACCCCCTCCCATCATAGGATTACCATAAACATGGATATTTCCCCCAATAAAAGTGTTAAACAAAGATGAAACCCCTTGGTAAGGATTACAAGCATTGGCTAATGGATAGAAACCCTAAGAAGAACCTGTGGAGGATAAAGGTACATTCCCATGCTAACCATAGAAAAAATGATTTGCAGTTCCCAACCCTGTAAAAGTAGGGTTCTAGCCTTGAAAAGCATTAGGGCTTTGGCATTCAATAAAATGATTGAAACCTTGACCTTGAGCGAAGAAAGAAAAATATCCTAAGGAAGGGTTTTAATGAGGGATATGACCACTTCCAAAGGGGAAACCCTAAAATGAAGCTGACCCACTAGCCATAGAATACATGGGTGTGGAGACAGCGAAAGCAGCCTTGAAGGAAATAGAAGGATTTCACTAGATGGAATTTGAAAATAAAAGGGACCAGAATTGGAAGAAAATGCTTGGGTTCCCCCACTCGTAGACAGAATGGATGTAGAGCCAAAATTTGTCGCACTGGGAGTTATAGTCAAAATAGCAATGGTACCATCCTCCTTCAACTGAAAGAGGAGTATGCATACTCGAAGTGCTCATAGTCGAAGCTGTGTTCCTAGCTGTGGCCATTGAAATTAAAGGAAAAATATGAGCGCTATCCGATCTTTGAGACGGAGGCCAAACATACAAAAGAACGTCCCGAAAACTAGCAAGAAGAGAAGAGGAAGGAGTACCTAGAAGTTTAGGAATATTTTCCACCTTAACTTCTTCTGCCAGAAAAAATACTTGAGAGATGAGTGGAGTACTCCTATCTATATCACCATTAGTACTAGGACCACCCACGGAAACAATAGCCCCAAGCAAAGGATCACTCTCCGATGTGTTTATAACTACTGGGTGAAAATAACCAGCAGAATTGCTCCTTTTCCTTCTTGAAGAAGGCTCGACACTCACAGGAGAAAGCCCACAAAGCCTCCTCGATCGATGACCCGATTGGTTAGCCACTTTTAATAATTATGAGATTTTAAGCTAGACTCAAAAAATTATGAAGCTATGGAAATCTAGGAGAAAAGAGCACTCCCTACAAAAATTTCCCTAAGCTACAGCAATCAAGCAACCTTCAGGTATTTATGCTCCAGTTTAATAGGACCGAACACCAAAATATAAGAAATCAAATAAGAGGACCTTCAAAGAATAGTCTGGGGTTATTACGCCCCAAGCCTACTAGCAAAGGTAATGAGTACAGTTATGCTTACCTCCTAACAAAAGCCTTTTCTGGTGCAAGTAACCGATATTCGCAAGGGCACCCTCCTGAAGTTCTAATGAGAGTGATGCAACGTCTGCCTCAGGTACCACGGGTATTCCCCTATAATATTCCCAAATGGGAAAACTCAGCAACACATGCATAAAAAATGAATTTTTATAAATATATGCTATAAAAATCAAAATCAGCCCTTGGATCCATTATATCTGACATCATAACACCTAAATCCAAGAGGAGATCAGAAAAAAATCATATTAGGTGAGGTAAACAAGCCTCCCACACCTAGTATAGCTCAAAAACACTAAAACCCCAAAACTACTGCAACTTAAATTTACTACATAAAGATACAGCATAGTCTAATGAGGGTTTATATTCAGAAATTAGAGAGACAAATAGATTTTCTCATATATCAAACAATATTGATCAAAAACTGAGATCTAGTCTCATTTATACAAATCCAAGAAAACCCAGGAAGGGTTTCTTGAAATACACCCAATACAAATGGTGATCTACAGCCCAAGCACTTCAAAATCACTGCAAACTGAAGCACATGAAGATAGGAGGTTTAAATAACATAGATCTGATGCAGATCCACTCCAAGGTCTCCTCCAATGAAAGTCTGAACCCTTCAATCATATGAAAACACTCAAACAGAGCCACAAGATCCCTCACTGAAGCTGCCCTCCAAAATAACGCAATTCCAGACTGAAATTACGATGTAGGTGATGGAAATATATTGGCCTAATGCAAAATATCTGAAATTTTCTCAAGGACCCTCCAAACTTATCTCCCAAAAGAAGGAATCCTCCCTCCTATGAAAAAATAGCTCAGAAAGTGAGTTTTTCAACCCTCCACTGCAACACAACACAATATTCTGTAGAATCTACGTTGTAGATGAAGAATAAAGCTTGGCCAGAATGCCAGATGTGTGGAATGAAATATCAGGACTCCCCCAAGAGGCCTCTCAAGGGAAGAGATGGAATTTCCTAAACAGGGAAACCCTTGTGCTAAACAGCACCAGCAATCTTAGCTAAACAACTGAAGAGAGCAAAATTCTAAACAAAAATATCAAAATATGATTAGAAAAAAACTCCCCCATATGGCTGCCATCCTCTTCCTTATAAACAATGTGAGCCTTCTCACCTTAGGTCCCACTCATTAGGGTTTCCACCATCACACAATCAATCTCCCTCCAAAACTGCTCTTTACCTTCATCAATGCCACTCCTCCATAACAGCGTTGTTTGATTTGATCAAGGTTAATCTCTTCAACCTGCTCCAGCCCTTTTCACACCCAAGTTCTTCAATCTATCTCTTATATAGTTGTCTAAACTAATCCACACTCATATTAAGCTGCCTTTATTGATGATCCATTCCTCCCACATTAGTGTTGTTGACTTGGTCAAACTTGACTTTCTCCACATCCATTAGTCCTTGTTCACACATAAGAGTGCTAGATCTAGTTATTATAATGATCCCTTTTCACATCAAGGGGTATTTTATGCTTATTCAAGATAAGTATGGGTCTCCTTCCCCGTTTATTCATCTAGCTAGGTGCTAAGAAAAATCAATATTCCTATTAGCTGCATGCTAATTTAGGAATATTACAGTCCTTCCCTCCCAAATGTTGCTTGTCCTCAAGTAACTGCAAGGATAGAACTGAAGAGCCTCCTCTCCTCCTCCTATAGCATCCCCATATGATAAATTCATCCAAGGAACATAATGTTGTCTCATCATTACATCTCCAAGTTTCCCCTCCCAATTATGCAAGCTAGCTTTTGGTGAGCATCCCAAATAGCTATCATCATATAGAAGTAAAACATCCATGAAGGAAACTATGTGTTGGCTAGAGGCCTTCTTTAGGCATGAGATCTGATATATATTGGGATATATAATCCCCATGTGAATCTCCCATCCCCAGGCTATCATCCATACAAAATGAGCCACCCTCCAAAATGCTAACTCATGACAAATCTCCTCCACCTTTGGCTCTTGAAATGTAGGTGGGTTTAATAGTTGAACATGGTAGACAAGATAGCCTAACCCACGTTGTCCCTCTCTCAAATTATTATAAGTTTAGAGTAGCTGTTGATCTTGGGTTGTAATAAGGTTGCCTTCAAGTGGCAAGAAGAAGACTGGATCTCCAAATATCCTCTCTCTATTGTCATGAAGCATGTTGGCCCAAACCATCCCATACAAAATGAATGGAACCTCATCACCATATGGCATCCAAATCAGAAAAATGTTGAAGGTTATGTGTAATTTTGTATGATACCAATGGTCTCTCAAGTGGATATAGTGCATTCTTTCCAACTGCTATTTTAGAACATCATGTGGAAAGTTTCCCTCCAATAAGTTGCTAGTTGTGCATGTTTGCTCATCTACTATGAGGTAGTAAATAGCATTATATATCAAATGAGCATGATAAGAATAAAAACACTCTTGCCCAAAGTCATGTAGAGAGGGTTTATCTCCCTCATAAATGTTGGTCCTATAATGACCATGAAACCCAGAAATAATCTTGCCCTCTTGTGGAGCAATGCATTGTACATAGCTAGTGAGAAGATGAAAATACTCAATGAAATAGTCAATAAGTACAGAAATACATTTCTTACCATGCATAGTGAGTGGGTTGAAAGTGTGGTCCATGGATGAGTCCTCCCATGAGAATATCCTCATAAAAGTATGCAAAATGAAGGGATGCATACTCCCCTTGGAACACTCCATCAATAAAAACATACTCCCAAGTGACAGCACTGTTAGCCTTATTGATAAGGCTCTTGTCACTCCATGACTCCTTTCTTTTACATGCCACATGCCAAATTTATCCACCATCATGCTGCTATGTAGGGAAATATTATTCCTATGTGGAAGCACCTCCTTATCCTCCAATGCTGAAGGGTAGCCTCTTTGCATCTCAATTGTGCCATCCCTTTCTCCAGAAATATCATGCCAAGTATGGGAAAATTTATGCCCATACTCTCCCAAGAGTAGTGAAAGCAACAATAACTCTTGTTGCTCCCTCACACCTCCATCATAAAATTCATGAGGTGAAGATATGATGATTTACATGAGGAATGTCATACCAACATAATGCACCCAAACTCCTTGCTTCCATATGATGCAAGTGTCCTGCCAAGTTTCCTCCATCAACATACCCTTTGGAGAAGGATATGTCACATGATGGCCAAACTCTTTCAAGAGTAGCCAATGTATCCATGCCTCCTGTTTCCTGGTGTCATAAATATGCAAGTGGCTCACCATCTACACCCATTCAACCACATGTGGGTGTCTCCCACCATGCTTCATCTTGGTACTCCTCCAATGAAGACTACCATCCTCCCAAATCAGATTTCTACCTTTGCATTTCATGGGATGTTGAAATTCAACCCCTTGGATATCTCCTAGAGAATACTCCACACCAATGACCATATTGAATCCATAAATATCCAATAATTTTGAAGTCATAACCTCCTCATATGCATGTACAATTCTCATCCTAATAGATCCATCACAATGATGAAATACAAAGTGTCTCTAATTGATCATATGCTCATCAAATGTCATACACGTGTAATGGTCATTAGAATTCTCTAAGGATAGTTGGGCCCCCAACTCCTCATTGCTGCTTAATGACAGTGTTGTTAATCTCCTCAATGGTGTATTTGTTGTCTCATGCTCAAGCTCAATGCTGGACATAGAGTTTTGCATTGGGTTGTTTAGGAAAAATCTCATCCTATCCTCCACAAGTTAACACCGCAACCCCAAGTGTTGGGTGTAGCTCAATGATGACACATTAGGATGATTGCTTATCCCTTCCTTGAACAACTCAAGGCTACACATCGCAGTGCAATTATGTTGCTTCAAATCAGTAGTATGTGTTGACCCTTGGTCATGCAAAGGCATATTTCCACAACACTCCATAAGATTTGTTTAATTAACAGAAACTGGAAATTCATGCATACCTTGGTGAAGCTTAGGAACATCTTGTATGGATACAAGGGTTCCTCCTTCCAATGTGTTGGCTTCCCCAACTATTGAGGATGATGGCTTCTCCTCCATAGTTGTGTCAATGCTGGTACAAATCTCCTCAAGTGGTGGTGAAGGCTCCTCCCCTTCTGATTTCTTTTTGTCAAATCTTTTGATCACACTTTGAGTGAAATCTGCAATAGTCACTCTTACATGACTCAAATGGTTGAACCACCAAGTTCTTGCTTTACCCTCAAGGTGCAATGCTGAAACCTCAACAATGTCTCTCTCTCTACCACTAGATGTAGTAGGAAGAATGCATCTAGCTTCATCACCCAAGCCTTTGATGTACATGTGGATGGTCCATCAAAAGTAGACAATAAAAATCTATTGCCCCTCATTCTCCTATTGCTGTAGGGCCTCCTTTCTTCTTCAAACTGAATGAACTAATGAAGAGTTAGAGTCTCCTTGAAAGCTCTAGTTTGGGACTTGTATTCTGCAAGGTATCCACTCAGGATCTCATGTTCCAAGTGCCCTCCATCTCCATGCCTCTTGTCTTCTTTCTCAAAAGGAAAGGGCAAGGTGTAATTCTTTTCAGCTTGCTGCAACATTGGTTCTTTCTTTTGAGAATAGAAAGTACATGGTCCTTCCTCTTCTTGAAACCCTCTAAAAGCTTCATTGCATCTCTTCTCCTTCATCTGCTTAACCTCCTTAGAGAGATTCTTCATAGATCTAAAAAGTGATGAGACCAAGCTCATTCCTTCCACCATTTTAGATCTCTTCTCCTTCTCTTCTACTTCTTATAGTATAATGGTTGTAGCACACAGGCTGAGCCAAGATTAGAGCTTGGATACCACTGTAATATCCCAAATGGTAAAACTCAGCAACACATGCGTAATGTTATCACTCTAGTAATTTCTTAAGTTGTGGGATTTTGAGTTTTTGGTTAAATAATACTAGAGGTAACCAAAAACCTACTTCAATTTCTAGGATCTAGCCTTCCTAGAATTCAGAGAGGGCTCTCTCTTTAAGATTTATCTTTGTTTGATTTATAAATGTTAGGCTAGTTATGAAAGTACAATTTGGTTTTGGTTTAAAGGGGTTGGTGGGGAAAAATAACTTGGAGGTAAAATAGATAGAAAACTACTTTTCCATTGGGCTATGGAGTCTAAATCAAGCTAGTAGCACTAGAAATCAAGGCTAAAAGGTACAAATATATTCAAGGCAAGATAGATAACCCTCAGAGATTTGGGAAAGTGGTTTTTTGTGAGGTGATATGATCGGGGTAAAGGGCACTTAAGGATCCTTTGATCTAGAAAATGGAAGTAGGAGGCAGAGGTCAAACGGGAGTGAGAGCAATTAAGAATTCTCAGCACTGAAAATCAGAATAAAACATTAAAATGGAAACTAGTTAAAGACAGATAGCACTTGACTAATCGTGTAGTAATACTCCTAGTTACACATTCAGACAAAAAAAACATAAAATGAATGCATGAAACTTAGAAAAGGAAACAGTGACAAGTAGGAAGTACTTCACTCATCAACTTATCACAGGGATCCTGAATTATTATTCCAGTCAGCTTGTCCAGTCTACTACTTTGAATTCAAACACACAATAGCCTCCAATGTCCAACAAAAATGTCTATAATAAGTCCAACAATTTTATTCCACACTGAATACTTCTAATGTAGAAGTATTTATACAAAATGTAGTTAAAAATATCCTAGGAGAAATCTAGGAATATCTTTAGGAAAAAAAATATATCTTTACATAATAAGAGGGACAGTTGCTTAACAGATCAATAAGCTGTCATCTTATCCAAAATAAATATGATTGTTTTATCTAACAAGGAGCTTTTGATTGATTAGTTGTCCTGCTTGCTGGCTACTTGAAAATATCAGGCTTTTGACTTGCCTTCACTGACACTCTTTCATCTGATACTCTTTAACGTTGCTACAGTTTCATTATTTATTGCTGTAAAAATATGTCTTTTGTAGTAAAATCAGCAAATTGTCTTTTTATTTCACTGTTCTTTTTTACTGCTTTCTTGACTGTTTTTTGAAGGTAACCTTTATTAACTATTTTACCTCTCATTGTTACATTAAATCAGTAAATGTTTGCCACTGTTCTTCATTGGGAATTTTTACGTTCTTTAGCTTCCTGAAATTCTCATCAGCCTCTATGTATCTAGCAAAAGTGGGCTTGAACACAAAGAGATGTTTAATCTCATGTTGTAAAAAGAACAAATCTTCAAAATGTTGAAGGAGGACTTTTCCAGTGGGAGTGCCTTGTGCTAATGGTTTGTTGACTTTCTCCTTGGCAAATTCCCTTATCTTTTTATCATAATCCTTCTGGGGCATCAGATTTTCATTAAAAACATGGATGTATGGTAGGCCCCTCTGTCTTAAGTTTATGTATTTTACCATAAACTTTGTTATGGAAATGTTCATTGATTCACATTTCTCTTCCAGATTATTCATCAAATTATTCTTAGTTACAACCTTTTTAATCTGTAATATTGTTTCTGTTCTGTCCAATACCTGTATTTCCTTGAATTCTACCCTGTTCTTTTTGTTCAAGAATGTGATGAGTTTTAAAGCCTGAGCAGGCTTATCAGTTAACTCATCCTTGGTCTTTTGAATCTATTCCTGAGCTACTAATAATAAATCTCTCTGCTCATATATAACATGAATTGAATGCCATTGAGTGTGAATGGCTTCAATTATGTTTGTCCATAGATGATTCTTTATGTATGAAATTTGCTCAGTGAAACTTAGCTCTTTTTGTAAATTCTTAATTTGTTCTCCCAATCTGATTGCTTTATGTTCATGGGTTTTAGCATTTATCAGAGCTAATTTATTTTTAGCTTCAAGATTATCAATCATCTTCTTTAGGTTGCTGATTTCATTAGTTTTCAAAGACATTTCCTCCATAGCTTTAACAATTTGGCCTGCTTCATCTGTTTGTTGAACATGTGTAGTAGAAGAGTATGTTGCTGAAGTAGTAACTGAAATCACTGGCACTATAGTTTCCAGTGGGCCCTTTGGTGCTAATTTCTCTCCTAATGTGGAAGCCACTGCTGTGGTAATCACTGGTATAACTGAAGGAATGATAGGAGTGTCAGTTTCTTTCACAGTCTCTTTCTCTTGGACAAGTTGGTCCATTTGTGTCTCCGTCTCTTTGATTTGAGCAGTCAGTTTAAGAATGAGCTTCATCATTTCTTCTTTCTCACTCTAATCTTGAAGGATTTCCTTGGTTTGTGGATGCTCACTTTGAGGAAGCTTGAGCTATTTACTCAAAGCTACTATGTCATCATTCTTTTTCTTTATCAATAGTTCTGCTGCTTGGACATTTGAGGGATCATATCCCACCTGTAAAATTAGCTCCTCTAAGGCTTTAATCCTTAGGTCCTTGGAATATAAGGATGATTTATCCATTTTCATTTGTTCTTTCATACTAATGATGGTGTACTGTAGCTTGTTTTCACTAATTTCCTTGGTTTCTACTGTAGAATAAAGCATCTCTGAGCTTTTTCTGTGAAATTCAATTTGATCTAGCTCATGGGCAGATTCTGTATCAACCTCAAGGTCCACCTTCTTATAATTTGCTGTTGTTTTAGGTGTGGAGGCAGTTGGTTGTAGAAATGACATGATCATCTTGTTACTAGAATAATCAAAGGCTGACAATAGCATACTTTGATTTCCAAGCTTCTGCTTGAGGAATTGAGAATATATCTCTGTTTTGATCTTCTCATTCTTCTGCTTTATCTGCTTGTATTTCTCCTTAATGTCTAAATCCTTTTCCTCGGCTGTTTGTGAGGAAGAGGCCTCCATATTATTTTGTTTTTCAATCATTTGAGTGTCATCTTTACTTGTTGTTTTCTCTGTTTCAATTTCTGCAAGTATTTCATTCACTATCACTGTTGCTTCATCATTATTTACTTCTAGAGTATTTGTATTTTCAATGTCAATTACCTTTTATTTCTCAATTGAATTGAGTTTAATCCTTTTATTATAAATCAGTTTGAATTTAGTTTCTGTAGTTGTTTCTGTTGTGTATGTTCCTTCTTCTCTGCCTCTTTTTGCTAATATTTCTGGCTGCTTTACAAGTTCAAGAGCCTGTGTTGTATCCATTTTTCCTATTGTCTCTATATTACTTGTTGTATTTATCAGTGTATTTTCCAGCCATTCAACTTGGTTGGTAAATTTCTCAATCTTAGGCTTAAGCTCATGTATGAAGGGAGTCAATTTTCATTTTACCCTTAGACTACTCAGGATCCCTTGAGGATCATAGTTCCATGGAAAACTTTCTTGAAATTTAAACTCTGCTAATCTCTTTGTGATCTCTTTTTCTGCATCTCTGTGGTTTATGATAAAGGGACCAACCTGATTCTTTAACTTAAATTGAGTCTTTTTTCTAGTAGCCATGAAGTTAATAGAATCAGAATTGAGAATTTGTCTCAAATACTCTAGTGCAAAAATTCTCATGCTCCTATATCTAGGCAACTTATAAGGTGATAAGTTGGATCCAAAAATTCTTAACTTTGTATGCTTCTCATAGAGATACCAATCTCCCACTTTATTCTGTTGTGACAGTTGCATGATTCTTTTTATTTCCTCACTAAATCTGGGTTGCTCTGCTTTATACAAAATTTTCATCGCAAGATGTAGAAAAAGGTTTGAAAATTCTGTGTAGGTGAAACTACTGCCCTCTTTCCTCAGCAATGAAGTCCAGAAGATAATGGATAGAGTCTTTCCCTCCAATTCCATATTTTGTAATGCAATAGGAAATCTATCACCTTGAAAGAATAAGAATAAGTGAAACAGATAAGATGAGTATCTAAAAACTCCTTCAATGGGTAAAGTTATCAGCTGATGGTGGATATTGTTGGCTATGAAACCAGCAAAGTCAAAAATGACTGATGGAGGTTGGCCTGGAGACAAGGTGGACAGGAAACCTAGAATGGACTCATCACTGAATTCATTTGTAAAGTATCCAAGTATAAATGAGAGCATAGAGATAATATGTCTAGACCCTTCAGGGAATTTAGCAGTGGAATAAGGAGTGTTTAACTTAGGAATGTCAACATGGGAAGGCATAAAGTTTTGAAATGTCATGAATTTCTTAGGAAATTCTAGACCTAACTATAACTGGGTCAAAGCTTCTATAGTCAGGGGGACTGATTGAGGATCAAATTGTAATTGAAGCATTTGATTCATTGATTATGTTGTGATGGTAAAAAGGATTTCTCTATCAGCATTGACTATGGCCCTTTGATCTAGTTCATGATATTTTTGACATAATCTGATAAAATCTTGGCCAGGGTGGGTGAATGGAACTATATATTTGGGCAAATGAGTCTCCCAAATAGGTATTTCATCCTTATCCAAGTACTTTTCATAACACCAATTGTGTATATCCAAGAGGTTGAATTCTACAACAGGATCAAAAATTTGGTAGTCAACATCAGTCAAACGGAGGCTTTCTACAGCAGCTACAGGTGGCTGGAGGGGATTCACTGACATAGTAGATTTAGCAGTAAGGACTGGAGTAGATTCGACATCTTTAGATCCTTTAGATTTAGGGGGTCTAGATCCCCCAGGCTTAGTTGGTTTAGATCCTCCAGGTTTAATTGTGCTCTGCTTTTTAGTCATTCTGGGATACTTCTACAAGATTAAATTGTTTGCAAAAGTTATTTTTCTTTTTCAAAGGATGAATTAGGAAATTTTTAAGCAAAAGATAGTCTATGTTGGTCTTTTTTGTTCAGTTAGGCTTCTTAGAGAATGTAAACTGGGATAAGACAGGAAACGAGGGTTTCCTTAATGGATTTTGATTTAAAAATGACTTTTAAGGTATACTTAGGCTTCAAACCCTTATCTATCTTTAAAATTTATCTTCTGAGGTTTTTTTTTTTTTTAACTGAAGAAATTGCCTTCAAGAAATCGTTTTTCGAACAGAGAAATTTCTGGGAAAAATTGGCCAAGGTTTGGCCTCTTTTGGGCATTTTTGGGCAATTTCCTCCAGTGAATTCTTCTAATTGAAAGCTTAGTTCTATTATAGAAGGTTTCCAATAAAATTTGCAGGTTTTAATTTGGTCGAAAAATACCTTAAATGCAAGTATTTGGCGGCTGAAAGGGTTATCTGATGCTTTTGGTTGTTCCTGCGCTATGGTCCGGTTTAATGGTGCAGAGAAAATGGCTTTACTGGTCTTCAAATAAGGAATCAGTGGTCAAATTTGGTTTTTTCTGGGTATAAGTTGACAATTTGGGACAAAGGGTTCTTACACAGTTGAGCGTAGCTTTTTCACAGTTGAAATGCGAAAATAAACAAAAAAAATGGTGTATCAAAGGTTTTAACCTTTGATATTAATCACCATAGATGTATTAAATGTAGGTCTCATCAAAGGCAGGAGCAGTTATCACGTGTAATTTGAATGGTAAGCGATTTAACCTAAAACGGACACGATCCAATAAAATATTGCCACGTTGCGGAGGGAGAAATGGGAAAAACTGCCCATTTCGCATCTGATTTGGGTTTGGGTGAGTGATTGTTTTATTTGCACGATATCATTTAAGAGCCATTGGATCTAGAGCTCAGGAGCGAAGGGTTGAGATCTATTTTGGAAGGTGCGGCAAAGTAAAGGTGGGATCGGGGTTCTCTTATATGCGCTGACGGTTGAAATATGTTAAAAACTTTATAAATATGAACGAAATCAAAGGTTTTACATATGAAAAGTAGAGTTTATGCTTATGGTGTCAAGGTATAAGTATGGTTTAAAAATAACCTTTATAGAAAAGGGTGCAGGTAAAGGTTTTATAAACATAATGTGGGGTTACGTATATACCTGAGGTTAATCTATATGAAGCGTGAGGCTTTATATAGCGGGAATAATAAAAGGGGAAGGCTTTTAGTTATGTGATAATAAACCTTAGCATTGGGTTAAAAATTATGTGGGGAGGGATGAAAATCATGGTAAAGGGAAGACTCTGTGTGGGCGCAGGTTCAAGTCTTTGAATCTTATAAAAAATAACATATAATTTGATTCAAAACTTAGGATAAGAATTTGATGAGCGAGGGAATCTGTTTTGAACATATGTATTGGCACAAATTTTATTTTATTGTATAGTTTTAAACCTGTTGAAGGGTTTAATAACCATAAGGGGCGGGATATTTCATTAAGGTTAATTTTAGACCAAAGGGCGCATTTTTGGGTTTTTAATTTAACATGTGGATAATATCTTTGGTCCAAAATCTTTATAATAGTGGGTTTTAGGGGGTATTTTAGATAAAGGGAATTATATAGATAGGATAAGGTATTTTTAAGTAATTAATAGCATAATTCAAAAGTTAATATGACAAGGGGAAATGGAATACACAAAAATACACTAAATTCCAAGCAAAGTGAATAAATAAAGCAAAGCTTTTCATTTCATCATTTCACCAATTTACTTAGGATAAAGTATTTTTGAGAGTTTTTGTATATTTTTTGAATGAAGGAAATTAATTAGATAGGGTTTTATGTTTCATTAAGTAAGAAAGAGTCTTTACCTATGAAAATGAGTTAAAATGTATGAATGAGGGATAAATAACGGTAAATGGCGACTTAACATAAGTATTCAACATTTTCAACTAACGAGTCATCGAGCCTTGGCTCCAGTCCCAACAAACGTCAGAGAAATGCTCTGAGCCTCTTTGACTGGTAGTATAGAATACTGAATACTTACTGGGGAAGGTAAATTAGTAATTTTTGCCCGGTGATGAATATTACATGTTTTCTCCCACTTCTTTCTACCTACCCAAGATTACTCTAACATTTTTTCTTCCTTTTAGTAGGTACATTTAGGCTTGCAACCTTGAAACATTTATTCTTTTGAAATCATAAACTATCTAATTCTACCTTATTTCATCTGAGGGCTCAGATTAAACTGATGAACTGCTCATTATTCTCTACCTATCTACTGATTTGTCAGGATTAAACTGTCTGACAAAACTTTATTCACTATCTAAAACATGGAAATTGAAAACATGACAAGTCAAGTTTAAACAGTTTAACTCATCATGGATTATGAAATTTATTAACACTCTGCCATAATAATTTGCAAAAAGTAAAGAGTAGTGGTATTTGGACTTGCACACTTTCATGTTTTATTTTCATCCTTTTTCTTTTGGGGTCTATATATTTTTTAAGTCCTTTGATCTTTTTTTTTAGGACTTTTACCCTCTTTTTGATTTTTTATTTTTTTTTCAAAATATGGGAAAACAATTTGTAGAAAGCAAGGTATTCAAAATTATGAATCCTATATTTATAGGACCCTAACAGCGACTTCACATGGGGATGGAATTTCGTGGTGAAATGTCAAGAACTCTAAGACTAGTAGCCTTCACTTTTAACCATGATGATCCAGAAATTGTCTTTTGTTTTCTGCAAAAACTCATATTTATGACATTTTACTTTTCAAAGCTTAGGGCCTTCTCTTCAGGCTTCAACTTTGGAAAGAAAATATCCAATCCAATCTAAAAACTTCAATGGATATTTACAATGATGTAAAAGTAACTGGGACTAACTATTGGTTAATTCAGAGGAATAGTAGTGTTTGAGCATTCTACCATTAACTGGTCCTTCTTGAATATATGTTCCATCCAAATCTTTGATAAAGAAAGCATTGTTACCCCTATATCCATAAATTACATAAGGTCCTTTCCATACAAAGTCAAACTTTCCATGCTTACCTTTGTCCTCTCTCCTAAAATACCATTTTAACACTTGGTCTCCAATGTAAAAGTCATCTTCTTTACTTCTTTTATCAAAAAAATTCTTGATTTTATCCTAAATGACTTGTGTTTTTTCATAGACTTCTTCCCTTGTTTGTTGTAGATGAATATTTTGATTTATCCTCCTTTGTATATCATTGATTTCCACTTGTGATTCTTAAATGATCTTCATTACTGGAACACCTAAGGATGATGGAAAAACAACATCCATCCCATATACAATTTGGTAAGGGGAAGTTCCAATTGACTTTTTGGTAGTAAGTCTATCTGCCCATAAGGCATAGACTAACTTCTTATTCCAATTATTTTTGTTATCTTCAAGTAATTCTTTAATGATATTTACAAGACTTTTATTCGAGGATTTAGCTAAGCCATTACCCTGGGGGTAATATGCAGTAGAGTGACCTAGGGTAATATGATACTTGTGACAGAAGGCAATCATTTTCTTAGATTTCAATGCTCCTGCATTATCAGTAATAATTTTCTAAGGGCATCCAAATCTTGATAAAAGGTTGTTTTCTATGAAAGAGATAATGACTATATCAGTGGCTTGTCTAGTAGGAATGGCTTCAATCCACTTTGTAATGTAATTAGTGGTAGTCAAAATCCACTTATGTTGGCCAGAGGATGGGGGGTGAATTTCTCCAATGAAGTCTAAACCCCACTGTTGAAATGGTATCTCAATAGAAATAGGCTTTAAGGGTAAAGGTAACAATTTCTTCTTGCCTTCAAAGATTTGACATTTGTGACATGATATAACAACTTTTTTAATATCAACAAATAAGGTAGGCCAGTAAAAACTAGCTCTAAGGATCTTATCTGCAGTACTTTTCCAATATAAATGCCCTCCACAGTCACCTGCATGAAATTCTTCAAGAATTTTATCAGCTTATACTTTCAGTAAACAGTTTAATAATATCCCACTTTATTCTTTCCAAAAAAGCGCATTATCTAAAATACAAAATCTCATTGCTTTAAGTTTAAGAAATCTAACTTTTGTCCTTGATAATATAGGAGGATCTTGTAAGTTGGTAAGTACAAAGATAATATCTGAGTACCAAGGTGAATCTAGAAAGGCTTCACTAATCATTGGAGTCGCCATCTCTTCCTATTCATCAATCTGAGCAATAAACTTTATGTCTAATGCATTGCAGTTAGATTTAGCCATCAATCTGGCTAATCCTTGTCCTTTAATGAGTTTGGTTGGTTTAATTTCTATGTCATATTCTAGGATAGTGGCAATCCACTTACCTCTTCTTCCATCAGGGCCATCCTGAGTAAGAATGTCTTTAACTGCAAAATTAGGGACATAGGCAATTATGTGGGAATAGAGAATGTAAACTACGAAATATTGTATGGCTTTAACCAAAGCTAAAGCTTGTTTCTCCATTATGTTATATTTCAAAGGTGCATCTCTAAGGGTCTTACTGAAAAAAGCTATAGGCTATTCAAACCCTTGATCATTCTTCTGCAGTAAAACTGCAACAATGGTATGCTCTGATGCAAAAGAAAAAATTATAAAGTCTTTTTTGAAATCTGCACTGATTAAGACTGGTGTTTTAGTTAAAGCCAATTTTATGGATTAAAATGATTGTTTTGCTTCAACAGTCCATTTTAAAGTTGAGTCTTTTTTGAGCATATTGTTCAGTTCTCTAATGATTTCAGCTAAGTTTGAAATAAATCTTCTCCAAAAGTTAATTTTACCTAAGAACGCTTATAATTCTTTGATATCTCTAGTTGGATGAATTTTCAAAATTGCTTCTATCCTAGCAGGATCAATTCTAATTCCTTCTTTTGAAATTATATGTCCTAGTAACTTACCTTCCTCTAATCCAAAGATATTTTTCTTGGTATTTAAAGAGATGCCAAATTTCCTATATTTAATAAAGACCTGTCTCAAATGATCGAAGTGTTCATTATTTGATTTTGAAAATATAGTAATGTCATCTAGATAAATTACCAAGAAGTCATGAATCTCCTTTGCAAAGGCTATGTCCATAGCTCTCTGAAAGGTTGCTCCTGCATTCATCAGACCAAAGGGCATTTTCAAATACTTGAAAGTTCCCCAAGGAGTGGTAAAAGTTGTTTTAGCCTGATCTTCCTTTTGGACTAGGATCTAGTTGTATCCTGACAAACCATCTAACAAAGAAATTCTAGAGGAGCCAACTACCCTTTGTAATATATGATTCATCTTTGGTAAAGGGTAATTATCCTTTAAAGACACTTTGTTAAGATTTCTAAAGTCGACACATAACCTAATTTCTCCAGTTTTCTTTCTTGTTGGAACTAGGTTTGAAACCCAATCAGAATATCTAATTGGTGCAATAATCTGAGCATCATACATGCGTTTTACTTCCTTTTCTATCAAAGGTAATAGAACAGGATTAATTCTCCTTAATTTTTGTTTCAATGGTTTTTTATCATCTTTTATGAGAATTTTGTGTTGAATTATGTTTGTGTCATAAGCTTTGAGATCTTCATAACTCCAACCAAACACATCTTGATATTCCTTTAAAAGATCAATGTATTTTTCCTTTTCTTGTGGAGGTAAAGATTTAGACAGTTTAATCATTTTTTGTTTTAATTCTGTCCCAATGCTACATTTCTCAATGTCAGACCTAACTGGTTCCATTTTTTTCTTTTTAAGTACATCATTGGAATCAAAAAGGTCTTCCAAAGGAGTTAAAACTTTAGGCAAAAAATTATCTTTTAGATCTAACATGTCATTTTCTTCTTCAATGATTTCCTAAATATCTATATTCTCTAAGTTATCTATATCAGATTGAGTAAATACAGTTGGTTTGGTAAATTTATGTACATCTATGTTATCTATTTCACAATCAAAATCCAAATCTATATTACAGTCTGTATCTATTTTACAATTTTGAAATTCTTCCTCATTATTTAAGAAATGGTGAATATGTTCATCCTGAGAGAAAATCTGCTTGTATTTGAGGTTGTCTGGGATAATTGGTCTATGTTTAACCTCAACAATGTACCTATGAGTTGTTTGGAATGGTAAGTTACAAGTACTAGCAAAAGTTGCCAGACAATGTGCTTGAATATTTTGTTTTCTGGGTATAGCAACAATCTTGCATTCCAATAAGTCATCAGCTAAATCTATCACTATATCTCTGTATTTGGCTAGTCTAGGATTATAAACAGAATAATCTCCATTTATTTGCTTTATGATTAATTCTGAATCTCCCATGATTAGTATTTTTTTTCCTCCTAAGTTTATGATGATCTGGAGGCCTAGAATGAATGCCTCATACTCTTCCATGTTATTAGTACATTTGAAGTTGAGTCTGAAGGCATGTCCTTCTGAATGATTAGTTTCCATATTTGTAATCCATACTCCTGCTCCTGCTCCTGATTTTTTCACAGAGCCATAAAATTCTAAGTGCCAAAGGGACTCATGAAATATTTTGTCATTGTTTGGTTTTGGCTTTTTATTAATCAGTTCAGTTTGGATTTCATTGTTATCAGAGTTACATAAAATAAAAGAGTCAAGGTCAGTTGGTGTAGAATAAATGGGGTAATTTATGGATCTCTCAGCACTATTGACCATGAATTTCATAATGTTTCCCTATATAGCTTTTTGGGTTGACCAAACATTGATATAGTAGCATAGCTCATGTCCAATTGTAGAGATACCTGCAACTTTTCTCCCCATGAGCGAGAAAGAAGCATTCCATACTTTGGTGGGATGTCAACTACTACAATTTCCATTACCATACTCTTACCAGGGTACTGAACTAAATTCACACATAAGTCTTTAATTAATCCTAAGCACTTAACTTTTCTAGAATCAAATGAAAACAAATCTTTGTAAGGCCTGGTTATTTCTAGATTAAGAGTTTCCATGATAGCTTTGGGCATTAAGTTATGGGAAGCTCCTGAATCTAACATAGCGTTGTGTAAAATCTTATCATGGACTGTAAGACTGATATAAAAAGGAGGGACTGATCCATATGAATGCTTTCCATTCACATCAGGGCCAAAAATCAACTCTGGTTGATCATCATTCAAATTAATGGCATCTTCACCATCATTCATATTCAAAGTTTCAGTTATAGTTGATTTTTATAAGTCATTTTTAAACAATTATGTTAAAGGAATATGTATTTTTAACTTAGCAATTTTAGACTGAATATTGAATGAGGGTTGAGATTTACTAAATTTGAACTAATTCATCTTTAGTAACTGTAATCTGAGTTGGTTTTTCTTGATTTTTAACAGTTGTATTTCTATCTTCAGTTGTCTTGGCATTCTCTGTCTGAGTTTCTTAAGTTTTGCTACTTTTATTTTTCTTTTTAGGGACTGTTTTTGTGGCAGCGGAAGTTTTATCAGACTTAGAATTATCAGCAAGTGTTCTGGGATTATCTGTTCTAGGATTTGCTGATTTAGAATCAGCAAAAATATGATTAGGATCATAATTTGTTGTTTTTACCGAATTAGAAGCTTTTGCAGTACTAGATTTTTATGCATCTTTGGAAGATTGAGCTACTTTATCAGTAATATCAACAATTTTGGGACTTTTTTATTTTCTAGGACTGGAAGGATTTGAATTTTGCTTATTTTCCCTTGGGAGAATTTGCAAAACTTTTGTTTTTGGGGCTTCTACATTTTTCTTTTTTTGATTTTGGGAATTTTTTTTAGTAGAAGACTCATTATTTTTCTTTTTTCTAAGGCTATACTCACTATGTATTTCATTTATGGCAAATTCATAACCCTGTTTGTAGTCAAAGGATTCACTGGAGTTTAATTGGAGTTGTTGAAGCTCAAATAGTTCCAAATCTTCTTGAGTGAGGAAAATGGTGTTTTTTCATCTATTCCCATTAGATGATCGATGTCATCCTCATCTTCATCATTATTTTGAGAACTTTCAGCATAGTTCTCCTGGAATGGGGGCCTAATGTTTTGGTCTGGAGCAACTTCTTTAGCTTTTCAAGAATTAGTGTTTTTTCTGAAATTGGGATTTCTAATCTGAGGTTGATTATCCCATTGAGGTTTTCTATCTATATTATCTAAAATTTCTACCGCCCTTTCTAAAGTTTTAGCAAATAAATCCATTTTAACATCTGAGTTTGAACTTTCTTCTTTAATTGTAACTCTTCTTTCATTTCTAAGTGTGGCTTTCCTAGCTAAAATATTGATTTCTACACTAACATCATCTAATTGCATCTATTCTAAGGTTTGGGCATCTCTTTCTCTTAATTGATAGGCCATATCTATATCAAATCCATCAGGGAATTTGAGCATAATAGAGTAAGGTGTAGTTTTAATATTTGCAGGTATTGTATTATAGACACTGTTGTACCTAGTGCAATAGTCTTGAACAGACTTAGTAGGAGATATTTTCAAGGCATCAAACTCAGACAAAATTTGAAGGGGGTTCTTTTTCTTTTCCCATTTATTTAAAAATATTCTATGAAATACAGCTAAATCGGCTACACTACCAGGAGCTAAATTTTTGAACCATTTTTTAACTTCTCCTGTCAAACTTGGGAAAATAACCTCATCTAGACATCTGACTCATCAATTTCATAAATTTCACAGAAATCTATCATATTAGTTACATGTTGTTGAGTAGTATATTGTGAAATCCCATCAAACAGTGGTACATTTTTTTTATAATCTTAAGGCATGTCATGGAGGTTTTGGGGTAAGACAAGGGGAGCATACCTAGCAGCCATGGCTTGAAGCTTTGCTAAGCTGGGAGGTATAACAGTAATGATAGGGGAAGTGTTGGCTATGGTAGCTAATGAATTGAAAACTGTAGTTGAAGATCTGGGAAATGAATATGGTATGTAAATGGAATTACTGGGAAATAAAGATGTAGTGCTTATAAAATCTGAATGCAAAGTAGTGGATGTAGTAGATTGACTGGATGAAGGAAATAATATCCTAGGCTGCAAATGCAATCTAGGAATGAAATGATCTGTAGATGAACTTGCAGTAGTATCTATAAATGAGGTAACAGCATATAAAGATGAATCTACTGTTGGTATTATTGTTGTATGCAATTGAGAAACTGGAGGTTTTATGTAAGACAATAAATAAGCTAATTCAATAGCTTCATTAATATCTTTAATCAATGAAACATTAATATTTTTAACTGTATTTTGATATTCAGATTTATTTGATTTTGTTCCTACTGAAATATTTTTTGTTTTGTATTCAAAAATGAAATGAAAATGGAATCTATAACAATATTTTTCAAATCAGTTTCAGATTTAGTTTTAAATAATGAGTATTCAAACTTCAGATCAAAATCAATATCATTTAAATTCACTAACTTTTTGGGTTAAGAATTGGATTTTCTTAATGGTACTTCAGTTTCTAAATTTACAGTTTGTTTTTTCTTTTTACCAATCTGATCTGGGTTATCTACTATAACTGTAGGCTTAGGATCCAGATTAGACCAGGTATAGTAGGTTTTCCTAGAAGCCAGAATGATTGTTTTGAATGCCCACAACCTATAAAAAAATAATCTTAAAGTAAAAAGATAATTGAAAGTTCTTCCTTTAAGACTAAATTTAAGAATGGAGATTGGTTAGTTCCCCAGCGGAGTCGCCAGTATTTTATCACTCTAGTAATTTCTTAAGTTGTGAGATTTTGAGTTTTTAGTCAAAGAATACTAGATGTAACCACAAACCTACTTCAATTTCTAGGATCTAGCCTTCCTAGAATTCAAAGAGGGCTCTCTCTTTAAGATTTATATTTGTTTGATTTATAAATGTTAGGCTAGTTATAAAAGTACAATTTGGTTTTGGTTTAAAGGGTTTGGTGGGGAAAAATCACTTGGAGGTAAAATAGAGAGAAATCTACTTGTCCATTGGGCTATGGAGTCTAAATCAAGCTAGCAGCACTAGAAATCAAGGCTAAAAGGTACAAATATATTCAGGGAAAGATAGATAACCCTCAAAGATTTGGGAAAGTGGTTTTTTGTGAGGTGATATGATCGAGGTAAAGGGCACTTAAGGATCCTTTCATCCGGAAAATGGAAGTAGGAGGAAGAGGTCAAACGGGAGTGAGAGAAATTAAGAATTCTCAACACCGGAAAGTAGATGAAAACGTTAAAATGGAAACTAGTTAAAGATAGGGAGCACTTGACTAATCGTGTAGTAATACTCCTAGTTACACATTTAGACAGAACAAACATAAAATGAATGCATGAAACTTAGAAAAGGAAACAATGACAAGTAGGAAGTACTTCACTCATCAGCTTATCACAGGGATTCTGAATTATGATGCCAGTCAGCTTGTCCAGTCTGCTACTTCGAATTCAAACACACAATAGCCTCCAATGTCCAACAAAAATGTCTATAATAAGTCCAGCAATAATATTCCACACTGAATACTTCTAATGTAGAAGTATTTATACAAAATGTAGTTACAAATATCCTAGGAGAAATCTAGGAATATCTTTAGGAAAGAAAAAATATCTTTACATAATAAGAGGGACAACTGCTTAACAGATCAGCAAGTTGTCATCTTATCCAAAATAAATAGGATTGTTTTATCTAACAATGAGCTTTTGATTGATTAGTTGTCCTGCTTGTTGGCTACTTGAAAATATCAGACTTTTGACTTGCCTTCGCTGACACTCTTTCATCTGATACTCTTTAATGCTGCTACAGTTTCACTGTTTACTGCTGTAAAAATATGTCTTTTTGCAGTAAAATCAGCAAACTGTCTTTTTAGTTCATTGTTCTTTTTGACTGCTTTCTTGACTATTTTTTGAAGGTAATCTTTCTTCACTGTTTTACCTCTCATTTTTACATTAAATCAGTAAATGTTTGCCACTGTTCTTAATTGGGAATTTTGAAATTATTTAGCTTGCTAAAATTCTCATCAACCTCTGTGTATCTAGCAAAAGTGGGCTTGAACACAAAGAGATGTTTAATCTCATGTTGTAAAAAGAACAAATCTTCAAAATGCTAAAGGAGGACTTTTCCGGTGGGAGTGCCTTGTGCTAATGGTTTGTCGACTTTCTCCTTGGAAAATTCCCTTATCTTTTTATCATAATCCTTCTGGGGCATCAGTTTTTCATTAAAAACGTGGATGTTTTGCAGGCCCCTCTGTCTTAAGTTTGTGTATTTTACCATAAACTTTGTTATGGCAATGTTCATTGATTCACATTTCTCTTCCAGATTATTCATCAAATTCTTATTAGTTACAACCTTTTTAATCTGTAAGATTGTTTCTGTTCTATCCAATACCTGTATTTCCTCCAATTCTGCCCTGTTCTTGTTGTTCAAGAATGTGATGAGTTTTAAAGCCTGAGCAAGCTTATCAGTTAACTCATCCTTGGTCTTTTGAATCTCTGCCTGAGCTGCTAATAATAAATCTCTCTACTCATATATAACCTAAATTGAAGGCCATTGAGTGTGAATGGCTTCAATTATGTTTGTCCATAGATGATTCTTTATGTATGAAATCTGCTTAGTGAAACTTAGCTCTTTTTGTAATTTCTTGATTTGTTCTCCCAATATGATTGCTTTATGTTCATGGGTTTTAGCATTTATCAGAGCTAATTTATTTGTAGCTTCAAGATTATCAATCATCTTCTTTAGGTTGTTGATTTCAATATTTTTCAAAGACATTTCCTCCATAGCTTTAACAATTTGGCCTACTTCATTTGTTTGTTGAACATGTGTAGTAGAAGAGTCTGCTGCTAAAGTAGTAGCTGAAATCACTGGCACTGCAGTTTCCAGTGGGCCCTTTGGTGCTAATTTCTCTCCTAATGTGGAGGCCACTGCTGTGGTAATCACTGGTATAACTGAAGGAATGGTAGGAGTGTCAGTTTCTTTCACAGTCTCTTTCTCTTGGACAAGTTGGTCCATTTGTGTCTCCATATCTTTGATTTGAGCAGTCAGTTTAAGAATGAGCTTCATCATTTCTTATTTCTCACTCTGATCTTGAAGGATTTCCTTGGTTTGTGGATGCTCACTTTGAGGAAGATTGAGTTGTTTCCTCAAAGCTGCTATGTCATCATTCTTTTTCTTTATCAATAGTTATGCTGCTTGGACATTTGAGGGATCATATCCCACCTATAAAATTATCTCCTATAAGGCTTTAATCCTTATTTCCTTGGCATATAAGGATGCTTTATCCATTTTCATCTGTTCTTTCATATTAATTATGGTGTTTTGTAGCTTATTTGCACTCATTGTCTTGGTTGCTACTGTAGAATAAAGCATCTCTGAGCTTTGTCTGTGAAATTCAATTTGATCTAGCTCATGGACAGTTTATGTATCAAGCTCAAGGTCCACCTTCTTATAATTTGTTGTTGTTTTAGGTGTGGAGATAGTAGGTTGTAGAAATGTCATGATCATCTTGTTACTAGCATAATCAAAGGTTGGCAATAGCCTATTTTGATTTCTAGGCTTCTGCTTGAGGAAATGAGAATGTATCTCTGTTTTGATCTCCTCATTCTTCTGCTTTATTTTCTTGTATTTCTCCTTGATGTCTAAATCCTTTTCCTCAACTGTTCGTGAGGAAGAGGCCTCCATATTATTCTGTTTTTCAATCATTTGAGTGTCATCTTTACTTGTTGTTTTGTCTATTTCAATTTCTGCAAGTATTTCATTCACTATCAATGTTGCTTCATCATTATTTACTTCTGGAGCATTTGTATTTTCAATTTCAATTACCTTTTCTTTCTAAATTGAAATGGGTTTAAGCCTTTTATTATAAATCAATTTGAATTTAGTTTCTGCAGTTGTTTCTACTGTGTATGCTCCTTATTCTCTGCCTCTTTTTGCTGATTTTTCTGGTTACTTTACAAGTTCAAGAGCCTGTGTTGTATCCATTTTTCCTGTTGTCTCTATATTACTTGTTGTATCTATCAGTGTATTTTCCAGCCATTCAACTTGGTTGGAAAATTTCTCAATCTCAGGCTTAAGCTCATGTATGAAGGGAGTCAATTTTCATTTTACCCTTAGACTGCTCAGGATCCCTTGAGGATCATAGTTCCATGGAAAAATTTCTTGAAATTTAAACTCTACTAGTCTCTTTGTGATCTCTTTTTCTGCATCTATGTGGTTTATGATAAAGGGAACAACCTGATTCTTTAACTTAAATTGAGTCTTTTTTCTAGCAGCCATGAAGTTAATAGAATCAGAATTGAGAATTTGTCGCAAATACTCTGGTGAAAAAATTATCATGCTCATATATCTAGGCAACTTATAAGGTAATAAGTTGGATCAAAGAATTCTTAACTCTGTATGCTTCTCATAGAGATACCAATCTCCCACTTTATTCTATTCTGACAGTTGCAGGATTCTTTTTATTTCCTCACTGACTCTGGGTTGCTCTGCTTTATACAAAATGTTCATTGCTAGATGTAGAAAAAGGTCTGAAAAGTCTGTGTACATGAAATTACTGCCCTCTTTCCTGAGCAATGAAGTCCAGAAGATAATGGATAGAGGCTTTACCTCCAAGTCCATATTTTGTAATGCAATAGGAAATCTATCAGCTTGAAAGAATAAGAATAAGTGAAACAGATAAGATGAGTATCTAAAAACTCCTTCAGTGGGTAAAGTTATTAGCTAATGATGGATATTGTTGGCTATGAAACCAGCAAAGTAAAAAATTATTGATGGAGGTTGGCCTAGAGACAAGGTGGATAGGAAACCTAGAATGGACCCATCAGTCAATTCATCTGTAAAGTATCCAAGAATAAATGAGACCATAGAGATAATATGTCTAGACCCTTCAGGGAATTTAGTAGTGGAATAAGGAGGGTTTAACTTAGGAATGTCAACATGGGAAGGCATAAAGTTTTGAAATATCATGAACTTATTAGGAAATTCTAGACCTAATTATAACTGGGTTAAAGCTTATATAGTCAGGGGGACTGATTGAGGATCAAATTGTAATTGAAGCATTTGATTTCTTGATTCTGTTGTGATGGTAAAAAGGATTTCTCTATCAGCATTGACTATGGCTCTTTGATCTGGTTCATAATATTTTTGACATAATTTGATAAGATCTTGGCCAGGGTGGGTCAATGGAACTATATATTTGGGCAAGTGAGTCTCCTAAATAGGTATTTCATCCTTATCCAAGTACTTTTCATAACACTAATTGTGTATATCCAAGAGGTTGAATTCTACAATAGGATCAACAATTTTGTAGTCAACATCAGTCAAAGGGAGGCTTTCTACAGCAGTTACAGGTGGCTGGAGTGGATTCATTGACACATTAGATTTAGCAGTAAGGACTGGAGTAGATTTGACAGCTTTAGATCCTTCAGATTTAGGGGGTTTGGATCCCCCAAGCTTAGTTGGTTTAGATCCTCCACGTTTAACTGTGCTCTGCTTTTTAGTCATTCTGGGATACTTTTGCAAGATTAAATTGTTTGTAGAAGTTATTTTTCTATTTCAGAGGATGAATTGTACAATTTTTAAGCAAAATATAGTCTATGTTGGTCTTTTTTGTTCAGTAAGGCTTCTTAGAGAATGTAAACTGGGATAAGACAAGGAACGATGGTTTCCTGAATGGATTTGATTAAAAGGACTTTTAAGGTATACTTAGGCTTCAAACCCTTATCTGTCTTTAAACTTGATCTTCTGAGGTTTTTTTTTTTTTTAACTGAGGAAATTGCCTTCAAGGAGTGGTTTTTCGAACACAGAACTTTGTAGGAAAAATTGGCTAGGGTTTGGCCTCTTTTGGGCATTTTTGGGCAATTTCCTCCAATAAATTCTTCTAATTGAAATCTTAGTTCTACTATAGAAGGTTTCCAATGAAATTTGCAGGTTTTAATTTGGTCGAAAATACCTTAAACGCAAGTATTTGGTGGCTAAAAGGGTTATATGATGCTTTTGGTTATTCCTGCGCTATGGTCTGGCTTACCGGTGCAGCGAAATGGCTTTACTGGTCTTCAAATAAGGAATCAGTAGTCAAATTTGGTTTTTTCTGGATATAAGTCGACAATTTGGGACAAAGGGTTCTTACACAGTTGAGAGGAGCTTTTTCACAGTTGAAATGCGAAAATAAACAACAAAAATGGCGTATCAAAGGTTTTAACCTTTGATATTAATCACCATAGATGTATTAAATGCAGGTCTCATCAAAGGTGGGAGCAGTTTCAGATTTAAAAACGAGACCGGAGAGCGGTTATCGCATGCAATTTGAGTGGTAAGCGGTTTAACCTAAAACGAACGCGATCCAATAAAAGATTTCCACGTTGTGGAGGGAGAAATGGGAAAAACTGCCCATTTCACTTCTAATTTGGGTTTGGGTGAGTGATTGGTTTATGTGCACGATATCATTTAAGAGCCGTTGGATCTGGAGCTCGGGAGCGAAGGGTTGAGATCTATTTTGGAAGGTGCGGCAAAGCAAAGTTGGGACCAGGTTCTCTTATATGGGCCGACGATTGAAATATGTTAAAACCTTTATAAATATGAATGAAATCAAAGGTTTTAAATATGAAAAGCAGATTTTATGCTTATGGTGTCAGGGTATAAGTATGGTTTAAAAAGAAGCTTTATAGAAAAGGGTGTGGGTAAAGGTTTTATAAACATAACGTGGGGTTACGTATATACCTGGGGTTAATCTATATGAAGTGTGAGGCTTTATATAGTGGGAATAATAAAAGGGGAAGGCTTTTAGTTATGTGATAATAAACCTTAGCATTGGGTTAAAAATTATGTGGGGAGGTATGAAAATCATGGTAAAGGGCAGACTCTGTGTGGGCGCAAGTTTAAGTCTTTGAATCTTATAAAAAATAACATATAATTTGATTCAAAACTTAGGATAAGATTTTAATGAGCGAGGGAATATGTTTTGAACATATGTATTGGCGCAACTTTTATTTTATTACATAGTTTTAAACCTGTTGAAGGGTTTAATAACCATAGGGGGCGGGATATTTCATTAAGGTTAATTTTAGACCAAAGGGCACATTTTTTGGTTTTTAATTTAACATGTGGATAATATCTTTGGTCCAAAATCTTTATAATAGTGGGTTTTAGGGGATATTTTAAATTAAGGGAATTATATAGATAGTATAAGGTATTTTTAAGGAATTAATAGCATAAGTCAAAAGTTAATTTGACAAGGGGAAATGGAATACACAAAAATACACTAAATGACCATGTAAAGTGAATAAATAAAGCAAAGCTTTTCATTTCATCATTTCACCAATTTACTTAGGATAAAGTATTTTTGAGAGTTTTTGTATATTTTCTGAACGAAGGAAGTTAATTAGATAGGGTTTTATGTTTCATTAAGTAAGAAAGAGTATTTACCTATGAAAATGAGTTAAAATATATGAATGAGGGATAAATAATGGTAAATGGCGATTTAACATAAGAATTCAACATTTTGAACTAACTAGTCATCGAGCCTTGGGTCCAGTCCCAACAAAAGTTAGATAAATGCTCTAAGCCTTTTTGACTAGTAGTATAGAAAACTGAATACTTACAGGAGAAGGAAAATTAGTGATTTTTGCCCGGTGATGAATATTACATGTTTTCTCCCACTTCTTTCTACCTACCCAACATTACTCTAACATTTTTTCTTCCTTTTAGCATGTACATTTAGGCTTGCAACCTTGAAAAAATTATTCTTTTGAAAGCATAAACTATCTAATTCTACCTTATTTCATCTGAGGGCTTAGATTAAACTGATGAACTCCTCATTATTCTCTACCTATCTACTGTTTTGTCAGGATTAAATTGTCTGACAAAACTTTATTCACTATCTAAAACATGGAAATTGAAAACATGACAATTCAAGTTTAAATAGTTTAACTCATCATGGATTATGGCATTTATTGACACTCTGCCATAATAATTTGCAAAAAGTAAAGAGTAGTGTCATTTGGACTTGCACACTTTCATGTTTTATTTTCATCCTTTTTCTTTTGGGGTCTATATATTTTTTAATTCCTTTGATCTTTCTTTTAGGACTTTTACCCTCTTTTTGATTTTTTATTTTTTCAAAATATGGGAAAATAATTTCCAGAAAGCAAGGTATGTACATATTTTACAAGACTATCAAAAGTCAATTCAAAATTATGAATCCTATATTTATAGGACCCTAACATATAAAAAAACAAATTTTCAGAAATATATGCTATAAAAATCAAAATCAGCCCTTGGATCCATTAGATCTGACATCATAACACCTAAAAACAAGAGGATATCAGAAACAAATCATATTAGGTGAGGTAAACAAGCCTCCCACACCTAGTATAGCTCAAAAACACTAAAACCCCAAAAATACTGCAACATAAATTTAATGCATAAAGAGACAGTGTAGTCTAATGAGGGTTTATATTCAGAAATTAGAGAGACAAATAGATTTTCTCATATACTAAAAAATATTGCTCAAAAATTGAGATCTAGTCTCATTTATACGAATACAAGAAAACCCAGGAAGGGTTTCTTTAAATACGCCCAATACAAATGGTGATCTACAGCCCAAGCACTGCAGAATCACTGCAAATTGAAGCACATGAAGATAGGAGGCTGAAATAACATATATCTGATGTAGATCCACTCCAAGGTCTCCTCCAATGAAATTTTGAACCCTTCAATCACATAAAAACACTAAAACAGAGCCACAAGATCCCTCACTGAAGTTTCCCTCCAAAATAACGCAATTCTAGACTGAAATTACACTGTAGGTGATGGAAATATATTGACCTGATGCCAAAGATCTGAAATTTGTTCAAGGACCCTCCAAACTGATCTCCCAAAAGAAGGAATCCTCCCTCCTATGAAAAACTAGCTCAGAAAGTGGGTTTCTCAACCCTCCACTGCAACACCCTGCAACACAACACAATATTATGCAGAAAATATGATGTAGATGAAGGCTGAAGCTTGGCCAGAATGCCATATGTGTGGAATGAAAGATCAAGACTTCCCCAAGAGGCCTCTCAAGGGAAGAGATGGAATTTCCTAAAAAGGAAACCCTTGTGCTAAACAACACCAGCAATCTTAGCTAAACAGCTGGAGAGAGAAAAAGTCTAAACAAAGATATCAAAATATGATTCAAAAAAAACTCCCCCATGTGGCTGCCATCCTCTTCCTTATAAATAATGTGAGCCTTCCCACCTTGGGTCCCACTCATTAGGGTTTCCACCATCACACAATCAATCTCCCTCCAAAATTGCGTTGTACCTTCATCAATGCCACTCCTCCATAACAGCGTTGTTTGATTTGGTCAAGGTTGACCTCTGCAACCTGCTCTAGCCCTTTTCACACCTAAGGGTCTTCAATCCAGCTCTTATAAAGTTGTCTAAACTAGTCCACATTCATATTGAGCTGCCTTTATTTATGATCCACTCCTCCCACATTAGTGTCGTTGACTTGGTCAAACTTGACTTTGTCCGTATCCATTAGTCCTTGTTCACACATGAGAGTGCTAGATCTAGTTATTATAATGATCCATTTTCACATCAAGAGGGATTTTATTCTTATTCAAGATAATTATGGGTCTCCTTCCTCATTTATTCATCTAACTAGATGCTAAGAGAAAAATCAATATTCCTATTAGCTGCATGATAATTTAGGAATATTACATCCCCCCTGCAGTCACCTATGTGATACATAGGAATAGATACTATGGAAACTAGTTCATATCGGTAGCCAGGCAGAACGGTCTTAGGTCAGGATCCAGTAAATAGGAGAGGGGGTATCTCTCTTCTCTGCCTTCACTAGCCCTCGCGTTTAACTCTCTAGAGGTAGAGATTTTCCAGTCCACTTAACGAGCCTGGATTTCACTCATTAATCAACTTCTACGTTTGAAATTTTGAGTGGCCTTGGAGAGTTAACTCTTTACTCACCGATTCCAAGGCCCTATGACCTATACTAGTTGGTGTATATTAATGACAACTCAAAAAATTCTAGTTCATTTTTACATTAAACGCTTGATTTTAATGGTTGTTCTTTTTAAGTCAAGGGTAGATGGAGAATGAAACTTATGATTTTTTGACACAAAAGAGAAATCAATAGAAACCTACTACATGAATATGCAACTTTTTCTTCAATGAAAGAGATTTCTACTTGGATTCTATGAAACAACTAAAAAGCAATAAATTTTTATTTTGTTTTCAATATAACACTCACACACTCAAAAACTATCAAAAATACTACAATGCTTAACGGTGCAACTAATGCAAAACTACCAATGCAAATGCAAATTCTAGGACTACTCACAAAGGGAAGCAAACGAGTTTTTCAATAAGACAGTCTGATCACTTTGACACAAATCAGATACAAGCCCAAACACTAACTTCTTTGCACAAAAAAATGCCAAAACAACTTGTTATAAAAGAGACAAACCCACTACAAAACTTCTCTCCAAACCAAGCAACCAGACCAAAATGAGAAACTACCAAATTTCTCTAAAAGGGATAAAAACCATGAAATGAAAACCAAAAGAAAAAGAAATGGAAAACACAAATGTTTTTTGAGCCTTTAACTTTTTAAGGAGAAATAAAAAAGTCTTTGAGAAAAGCACAAAACCACCAAAGGCCTCAAATCAATAAAATGAGCCAACAAGCAACTTCAAATTGTTGGAAATGTTGTCATTGATGGCAAAGGAGCACAAAGGAGCAACACCTGAACCAGCAATAAGGTAAAGTAGAAGACAAGTAGCAGAGGTAGCAAAGAAGCAAAGTAGCAGAGAGGCAGCAGTAAGAAAGCATAAAAGGAGCACAAAGGAGACAGACATGAAGCAGAAGCAGAGGCAGTAGTAGAAGGACCATTTGATTGAAGATCTAGAGAGACAGAGTAGTGAGGTTGAAAGGTAAGAACCAGTGAGGTGAGACTCTGTAATTGAGGGTCTAAATGGGTCCTATGTGTTATTGATGGTGTGGTGTGCAATTATCTGAGCATTGATGATTTATTACATATGTGATTCGATCAGGATTTATAAACAAGTTTTTGAATAAACTCTGTGGAAAGGTTTTTTGGTGTTCTGCATATAATTGAAGAAAATCCATAAATTTTTGAGATAGGGTTGACTATGAGATCGAGAATGAAAATTCAGTTGTGTAAAAGGATTCTGTGTGAATATACTTTGAACTCAATAATCTTTGCCTTGTATAAAGTAAAGTTTGTACAATTAGTGGTGAGAATGCTACATAGTGATTGTTATAATTCTTTGCATAAATTGTGAAAGTCATATTTGTGGTGAATGCATATTTTAGTGGAAGTATTGGTTAAAGGTGGCTCGAAATCTTCAAAGAAGATCCGGCAACAAGTGAATATACATGTATACAAAGGCGAAGCAAATGGTTAAGTAAAGGCGCTGCTGGAAGAGTAATCTGACTAGTTCTGTAGATGAGGATTAACCTTGGTTAACAAAACGTGAGCTAAGTTGAACCAGGTATGAAATGTTAATGTGGCAAGGGTTGACAAATGAAGAAATTTTGTGGTGAAAGGCAAGACTGAGCTAGTTAATAAAACGAAGTTGGAGGCGGAAGTTACAAAGAAATTTGATGAATTGTCGAGCGGTTCACTGTGTAGGAGGAACGTCGTGTTAATATTTGGGTGAATTAAAAGTTAACATATGAAAAGGAAAACTTGAAATAAAACGGAAAGAAGCGGAACCTTGAGGTGAACGGAACCCGGAGCGAAACAGTGAACAGTGAAAGCGGGTTTTATAACCCACTAATGGTATTCGCAAAGTTTTTAGGCAGTAAGTGGAATTGCAAATAAAAATGCGATAGTCTTCAGCGCCTGACACGTGTCTTAGGGTGGTATTTGAATACCATGAGTTTTGCACAAGTTTGGAGCATTAAAGCTTGGAAGCCAAAAAAATGCGATATGCATTATGTCCATCCGATGGGAGGCTATGGAGATCCGACGGTGTTTGTGTATTGAAATTGTGAAGGGGTTGATAAAGCGAAGATCAACGGTGGCGGTCATCCAGTTGGAGTGCGATGACATATTAATCATTCAATCCACATTATCAGTGGTCATTGCATTGGTCTCATTGTCATTGGAGAGGTAAGTTAAATACGTGAATTTTATTATAAGGTTCTTAATAATTGAATGGGGTTGTAATATATGTTCATATATTATAGTTGATATGCAATGTCACCAAGGGATGCGATGTATGATGGTTAGCGTATAGTAATACATTGTGGGGCCGAAACCTTATGTTAATATTTGAATATAACCCAAAGCTTAGATTTGAGTGTGGGACCCGGTATACGTTATAAAGTACTGGTCGAAGTGTTATGTGATATTAACGCCAAATCAAAGTATCGATTCGATTTCATAAGATGGGTTATGGACCATAGGGTGTATGGTCGTAATTCATATAAACTATGGTATATCATTGATAATTGGGGCTTTGAGTCAACGTGGGTTTTAGTGGTGGACCCCAAAGGCAATTACATATGCTAACGAGCTCGGGTTTAAAAATTTGCGGACCCGAGATGTTATAAAATGTGGTTGAACTGTATGAGTGGGCCCGACTGTTATAATATGCCATGGAGGTTGCGGAATTTGAATGTATAATGAGTATTTGCGTTGGTGTTATCAACGGGGGTTTAAATCTAAGTCAAGGCCTGTTATAATGTTTGATAGAGGATATAATATATGATTAATATATTATCGTTGACATGAAATATTACAAAGGGTGCGAGAGTTATGAAATGCATTGAACAAGGATGTGGGCCCGAATACATTGAGTTTTACTCAAAAGTTAGCGATATAAAACAATGTATTGATTTTGGTTTTAACCAAAGGTCCGATAGAAGGAAAGGTGTCGATTATAAATGTGACTCTGGATATAAAGGTTGGTTGGTGTATAAAAGGGGAAGAGCATTAAAAGCAGCTTCCATATATGAAGACCAATGTTATTTGATTTTTGGGTTCTGACCATAGTATTAAGAACAGAAAGGTAACTTCCGTAATGATTTATGAAATGATCTTCCGCAATGAACATAAATTGCCCAGATTGGAATTTGTATAGAGCACATTAATGGGAATGCATTTTTACATGCACGGGAATGAAAATGCGGATGTGACAGGTGTATATACACAGAAAGCAGGAGAGTATGCAAAAACTGAAAACGTCACAGGGTATTTTACAGGCATGGAAAACAAAGGTATGCAGAACAGGTACATGACAGAAACTGAAAAAGACACAGGACATTTTACAGGCATGAAAATGTAGGAGAATATGCAGAACAGTTACACTACAGCAGCAGAAAAGACAAACTCACAGAGAACCAAAAACTGAATGGATTGAACTGAAATTATTATTGTAACTGAAAATGTAACTATTTTAATTGTTTTTATATTGTTTGTGATGCAAAGGCAAGTCTCCGGAGAAAAAGAAATATCCCACTGTAATATTGAAATGTGTACATATTGTTGTATTTTTTCTGAATGAGTTGGACAAAGGAATGAGAAGGAAGAAGTCAAAGAGTCATGGTTTTTCACTCCAAATTCTCTGTAGAATATAAACAGTCAAGAGGGGAACTCTATAAATGATATCTCATAGATATGCATAGTGAGGTTATAGAATGTAGAAATGAAGCAGTGAGGCAGAGAAGAAGGAGGAGCTGATAGAGAATCTGAGAAGATGCAGAGATGATATAGGGCAGATATGAGGATTGATGGATGGCAGAAAAGAAGGAACAAAACAAAGTTGATATCCAAGGTAAATCAGAAAGTGTTTTCTTTTGAAAGAGTAAGGAATTTGGAGCTTCCCTATCAAGTTGTAGCTTGATAGATGTCAGTTGTAGCTGACTGAGGTAGGAGCCTCCTGTAGGTTGTAGCCTGCAGAAAATAGAGGAAGTTGGTGCTTCCATATCAAGTTGTAGCTTGATAGAAGTCAGTTGTAGCTGGCTGAGGTAGGAGTCTCCTGTAGGTTGGAGCCTGCAAAAAATAGTTGGGAGTTGGAGCTTCCTTGCAAGTTGTAGCTTGCAGAATTGACGTAGGAGCCTCCTGTAGGTTGGAGCCTGCAGAAAATCAGTGGTGATAGGGAGTTGGAGCTTGCCTTTGCATCACAACAATAATAAGATGTGGTTTTCTCCCTTATGGGTTTCCACTTATATCTGTTGTCTATGTGCATGATGTTTATGTGTTGATATGGTGTATCTAATCTTCTTAATATTTGCTGCTCACATATTTATATTGATGTTACATTATCTTAATACTTGCTGCTCACATATTAAGATTTCTCTCATATTAAGTTGATCATGAAATTAAGGTATAAAGGTGTAAATAAGTTTTAAAGGAAAGTTTTAAAAGTCCATGAATGTGTTAAAGAGATTCACCCCCCCTCTCAGTTTAACTAAGGGTTCAACACAAATTCCATAAGCCAACTATGTCATTTTCATGATGGGAATTAATAAGTGGAATGAAGTATTTAAATCAAGAAAGTGACTTGAAATAGTAGCATAAAACTCCAGCAAACAAACACTTCAAGAAATAAAAAAAGACAACTTCAGGATTTTCCAGAAAATCTGATCTCAAGAAACAAGAAAACCAAGCAAGCCAACAAGCCAAAAACCAAAAAATCAAGCAATGAGCAAGCCAAGCATGAGAAAACTAGCATAGACTCATTGTTCTAAAATTTCAGAACAACCAAGAACCCCAAAAAGAAGTCCCGGTGCAACAGCCACAACTGAAACTTTACCAAGCAAGGAAAACCCTAGGTTGACTAGGTTTTCAAGCAAGAAAGAGAGAAACCCATACACAGTAAGGAGAAACACTATCTACGCATATAGAAGGTTCTACAGGAGTGACCAAAAGTACGAAAAAAAGACTTATAGGATCTCAAAAATTAATTTTTCACTTTTAATTGGCCATACGCGGATCCATAGTGTGCAACCTATGTTTATACACATCTGTGTCTATGGAAACTCGCGTATATGCGGGTTCCTTTGGAAAAAAACAGATGTATGCGTCACTGTGTACACAAAAAGTAGCGTAAAGGAAAGACAACAAAGAAAAAAAAATCCAAACCTGATCTAGAAGATCAGGACTTTTGCCTGGATGGGAATAGAACTAACAAGACTGGGAAAGTGATCAAATCAGTCTAGGAACCCAAAATCTAGATAAAACAACCCGAGTTGGGAATTACACGGATGTAATCCCCAGCGGAGTCGCCAATTATGTTGCAGGCAAAATAACCTAAGGTATGGGTTGAGGGACATAACAGAGTGGAAGGCATACAATCACCAGAAGTAATCAAATTCAAAGTCCTAATGCTTAAACTAGTAAACTAGGGATAGGTGACCTTACCCGTATGTCCTACATTTGAGGTCGTTCCAGCATGGTGCAAACCCTCTGCTACTCTGTGTGCTTCAAGACCTACAACTCACTCAAGGCAAAGCACGAAGACTAGTTGTACAACATATATATCCTAAATCTCAGTATGTTAGATCATATAAACTCATAAAAGATAACATGAAATAATGATTACAAGATCATTAACATGTATATGAAACATATAAGACGATGACATCAGGAACTGGACAGAGCTTCTTTTATTGATGTATGTAAAAATAAAGTGGAGATATCACATGAAATCAGCCATGACTTTGAGCGAAACTGTCCTTCGGATCTGTCCAGCCCAAGCCTCAACAATATTCTTCCATAAGAGGTGCACAAAGGATGTCACATAAAGGAGGTGAAAATCACAAGTAAATAAGGGTTTCCTAAATTTGGGAAGTGCAGGAGGCATAGGGATAATCAAACTTGTTCTGGGCTATAGCGGGCTATAGTATCAATAACATTCTCTCCCCTCCCTTAGGCCTTCCCAATGAGGTGTATTTATACTTCCTCAAATCATATTTTCAGTTGGGAAACATTTTTGCCACGGGCTAGTGTAGGTGGTCTTTAGGTAAAACCCGTAAACCCCACCCAATTAATAGGCAGATTATATAATTTTTTAATATTTTAAATGGCGTACGCGGGTTAGATATGAGAAAACCCATGTCTTGACAAGTATAAGTCAGGGAAAACTCACGTATGAAATTCAAAATAATGTTTTTTAATAATTTGACCAAGTTTGAATGGAAAGGGTTGCCCAAGGCCAATACATAAGTCATCAAGTATATAAAGGTGATAAATGATTCTATAACACATTTAATTGTCTAAAATTTCGCCAATCCATAATCACCTTATGCATATAAGCTAATGGATTAAATTTTGTTCTAAGTGCAGCAATAAAATCTATCCAAGAGGTTGAGACCTTACCATGCTTTTTCATATCCTCTTGTGTTTTGGCTTCCCACCAAATCAAAGCAGCACTTTCCAACCTTAATGAAGCCAGCTGAATCTTGGTTTCATGATCTTTGATATTTTGAATCTTGGAATATACTTCAATTTGACAAAAGCAATTATCAAGTTTTTCAGCATTCACTTCACCGGTATACATAGGAAATTTGAATTTAATATCAAGTTTCAATAAGGGAGTTTTATCATGATCCTTTGGGGTTTGTGGAGGTGTTTGAGTAAATGTTGTTGTGGAAGAGGATGAAGATGAAGGTTAATATGGAGGTCAAGATTATGATGGAGAAGAGGGTGGTTTATCACCATTTCCTTTTGGAGGCGTGTCATTGTCTCCTCCTTTTCCTCCAGAAGAACCCTCTCCTTTTAAAGGCTTGGAGATCCCATCCTGAAATCTTGAATTTCTCTCTTCATGGAGAAATTTCACCATTTCAGTCATGCCAAAGAATTTTTTTCTATAATATTTATCATCCTCTGACATATTATAAGGCTCCCCTTCAAGTGACATACTTGTTGAAGCTTCAACTACAATTTGAGGTAGAATTTGTGGTGGAGATTGTGGAAAACTTGCTCTCCTTGTCCTTGACCGAACTTGAGGACTTTAAGCCAAAATATTTCCTTCTCCTCTCTTGAGCTTCAACCTTGTAAGCATTGCATACACTTGCAAACGTAAATCCTCACAACAGCAAAGAAAAGCAAAGCTTTGATACCAAACTTGATCTGAATATGTAAGTGCTTGAGAATTCTGAAAATTGCAAGTAAATTGAATGAGTTTTTGGTGGGTAAGTTAAATTATTTAACACATTTAAACATGAATTTAACTCATAAATTGCAAAAATAGCATAGAAACAAAACCATAACAATAACCACAAAACAACAAGTGATGAACGAGTTCACCCCTCCTGAGCTACATCTCCTGGTCTAGCTTCCAATGCTTGACCCTCTTTCATTATGCTCATAAAATGGTGATTACAATGAGTTACATTACTCAAATGGCTTCAAAACCTGCTCCAAAAAGTTTAGAGCTATCAAAAATGCCTGTCTAGTCTCTTTCTGCTCCCAAAAAGACCAAAAACTGAGAAAGTTATGCCTCTTTCTCTCTTTTCCCAATTTTGCAGCTAAACTCCCCACAATTTAGCCCAAACCTAGCACAGGCACCTCAAGCGTAGAAACTTCCCTCCAAACCTGGCACGATTCTCGTTCAACGGGTGAATTTTTAGGACCATTATTTTGGCCAATAAGCCCCCTGAACTATGCACGCACCTGGTCATGTGAGGTCCATAGGACCTAGGGTTGGCCCCCTCTGCTAACGGTTACTGGTAGGTGCGTTCACATGTGGTGGTTTGAATGTGGTTACAGCTAGAGCTTAGATAGCGGTGGCAGTTACGGTTTTGGTATCTCGTTCACATGGGAGGTTCCTCCATGGTTAATGCCACAAGGTGGTAACGGTTTGGTAGCAACAGCAGTCTAGTGGTTTGTTCACATGGGCTCCATCATCAGGTTACAATTAATGCTACGGGGTCAAGCTAGGGCCTAGCCCCTCGCCCTCTGCCCACATTCTTATAGAGCTGGGCTAGCCAAGGGCTAGGCCGTAGGCCCCCCCCCCTCACCTCACTCCCCCCCTTTCCAAATGCACCCACATAAACCTTTAAATACAACTTTAATACCATACATATTAAGAACGGTTACATGGTGTATTGGTAAGTCTATTGGTTGGTGTAATTGAGGTTCATTGGTCGAACTCGGTGGATTCTCATTAAGACTTTCCCAACAATTTTGGTGGCCCCCATGCTGCCACACAGTAACCTCTGGTTGGGCCACGTGGAAGCCTATGGTTGGCCACTAAAACAACCCAATGAAAATTAACCAACCTAGCACCAATGAGAGACTGAAAAGTGTTGAACAGACATATGATCCTGAAGCCCAGTCACATTGCACAATCAGCAGGCCCAATCAGTTGTTCAGACTGTTGATTGGGCAGCCTGCACATATTTTGCCAAAATTTCATTATTTGGAAAAAAAAACAAAACTCATTCCTGGGTGCATACGGTGTCATTCTTCTGTGAAATGAATTGCGTCAGGTTTAGAACAAAGATATTTACACAAGCGCACAAGTTTCAAGCCATTCCAACGATTTTCATTTTTTAGCATTGGATCACAAAGTCTCATCAAATTAACAAAGCATTTTCTTCCTCATGGAGCTCATTTTTTTATCTATGTGTTCCATGCTCTGAACTCCCTTGAGATGAATTTCACTATCCTCAGATAAACAGTAGAGAATGATATACCCATTCTCTACTGTTTAGCTGAGGATAGGTGGGATTCCAACTACAATGCAAATCATGTTGAGGGTTTGGTTTTCCTTGCAAACTACAGCAAGTGAAGGCTAGATCTGCTCAGCTCTAGGCCATTCCAGGGTGTCTTTTCACTCGGAAAGTCTTCTATCCCATGGGAAATATAGTTCTGAACCTTTGGAGATAATATTTCAGATCTTGGCATCAGACCAACCTAGTGCTTCAACCTACAGTGCATTTTTCCTTCCAGGACTGCGTTATTTACAAGAAGGAAGTTGCAGGGTGTTCTGACACACTTTTTGAGGAGAGATCTCTAGTGTTGGGGTTCTGCCCTTCACTATGGTGATCCATGGATTAGATTTTTGATCCATGTTCTGTATGGATCTGATCTACTTCTATTGTAATCATCTTCAGAAATTTCTTAATACTACTGCAAATCTGTTGTTTTAAATCTCAGATCTACTCTCTATATTGCATGTTTTGATCAAAACCCCAAGGGGATCTTGTAAAGGAGCCTTTCTAGTGTACAGATCTTAAATAGATCTTATCTTTTTTACATATATCTGCTCTAGATCTGGAGTGTAATATACAGCTACTGCAGCTCTTATAAATAATGCTGTCAAGCTATTTTTCAGTCAATACATGTGTTGCAGCCCTCTTTCTTGAGGAATTTCTTCCATTCTTGTCTTCTACATTTTGTTGTATACTGTAAGGGCTTCATTTTGGATGTGATTTATTTTTGTATATATGAAATTTGATCCCTCTTATTTTTCTCCTACTCATGCTCTCAAAACTGCGTTATTTTCCTGCAGTATTGTTGCATATTGCTGCAGCCCCATTCTTGGGTGTTTTTCAGCTATACTAGGTGTGGGAGGTCTGTTTACCTAACCTAGTTTGATTTTTTTTTTCTCCCCTCTTGGATTTAGATGCTAGATCTCCAGATCTAAGGGATCCAAGGGCTTCAAACTCATTTCAGTGCACATACTTCTAAAAAGTGTGTTATTCCAGCAGGTATTTCTAAGTATTCCCATTTTGGGATATTACAGTGGTATCAGAGCAACCATCTTGGCACAGACTGTGCTTTGATTTCTTGAAGAGCCAAGATGGCTTCAGAAGAAGAGGGGAACCTCACTAACAGAGAGAAGAGGTAACTGAGAAGAAGACAGAAGAATTTTTATTACACCAATGATGATAAAGACAAGGGAAAAGCCCCTGAATCTCGAAGTGATGAAGATGGGAAGGAGTTTGCAAAAACCCTTCTGAAAGCCATGCAAGATCTTGCTAGAGAGATAAAAGAGATTAGAATGGATAGGATCAAGGAATATCCTAGGATATTTCATCCTAGAGAAAGCTCTGGCATGTCTCACCACTGGAATGATCAACCAGTGAACCAGCCATAAGCTCCACAATTCTCTACTATGCCTACTTTCTTGGTTGTGGAGAATGAAGGGCCTCAAGAGCAAGCATCCCTTGAAGACTACTTTGAAGAGTATGAGTCTCAGAATTAGAGATTCAAGGACCACTTGAGTTTTCAAGATTTTTTTTCACCTCAAGAACAAAATAAGGCCAAGGCATCAGTATAGAGATGGTGGATTCACACAGAAGCATGATCGACATCACTCTATGGGAAAATTCTTTTTACCCAAGTTTTATGGGTCATCCACTAGTTCTACCAAAGCATGGGTAGAAAAGATGGATATCTACTTTCATTTAAACAAATTCCCTGAGATGGAAGCTATCAATATTTCAGCGCTGCACGTTGAAGGTAAAGCACACAACTAGTGGTTCCATGGGTTGTCTACATTGGGCCATGCCAATGTGACTGCCTATTCTGAGTTTACTATAATACTGGTGGAGAGGTTTGAAAAAAAGGATCTAGAAGCACCTTTCATGAGCCTTGAAAATTTGAAGTAGTCAGGTAATGTAGAGTCTTATATCTCTGAGTTTCTGAGATTATCTGTTATGGTTCCTGATATGTCTGCAGCAAGGAGGGTGTACATCTTCATCAATGGCTTGGATGAACCTCCGCATGGGTTGTTTAAATATACCAAGCCCATTACCTTGCATGACGCCATTGAGAGGGCTAGAGACCTTCAAGATTCCTTGCCAGAAGCAAAGAAAAACTTTCAGAATAAGCCCTCTTTTCCTTCTAAAGGAAAGGAAGAGAAATTTTCTCCTTCAAAGGAGAGCTCATACAAGAATCCTCTTGATGATGAAGTCCAGAAAGATATAAGAAGGAGGAATATATGCTTCACTTGCCAAGAAACATGGGTACCTGGACATAGATGTGCTACTGGTAAATCACATTATGTAGAGGTCTTCTCAGATCTTGAAGAAGATGAAGATGATGAACCAAGGAAGGCTCACAGTGCTGATAATGTTGGAGGAGATCCAACACCTTCAGGAGATGAGAATGGAGCATTTTCTCCTATTGGAGGAACTCTTGCATCCTTGAGGGGAGTACCCAAGTACTTAACCTTAAGAGTTCAAGGTTCAATCATGAATTAGAGGGTTTCTGTATTGATTGACAGTGGAGCTACCCACAATTTCATTGATGCCCATCTTGTGCAGAGGAGGGCAATACCCACTGATACTTTTGAGGGATTCTCTGTTTTGGTCCCAGGAGATAGAAAAATGCAATGCATGCATTATGTTCCATCACTTTCAGTCACCATGGGATCCTACACTTTGGTGGATCACTTCTTTGTAGTTGACATACTAGACACCAATGTCATTTTGGGTGTTCAATGGTTGATTACATTGGGGAAAGTCACCATTGATTAGGAGGCTTTACAAATGGAATGGGTGGACGAGAAGAGTGGTGCACTCCAAATAATCAAAGGCATGCGTACTTACCCCTCACATAACACTTCCACACATAAAACAGAGATGGATTTGCGCAGTGGAAGTAAGGACCTCACTGTCACTTCTCTCATGTTCATGATATTTCTGCAAGGGACACTCTCATGTAGTGGCAAACCACCTGGGAGACTTTCCTCTCTCATCATCCACACCATCGTTCATTCCTGATTCTGCACTATTGGAGGAGAAGAAGGGAAGGTATGTCCTTCCTACTTGTACCTTTGGCATAATAAATTTCAAAGAAGAGATCAGCAACATGGCAGCCATTCCTATTGATGCATCATCAACGTTGTCTTTGTTGAGGAGTGTAGATTTATATTGGAAATCCCAGCTGTTGGTGCATTATTCCAAAGATCTCTACACTTGTATGATTCTTGATGACCAGTTGCATGAAGGGGGCTATCTAGTCCATGAGGGAATCATCTATCATCATGATAGGATATTCTTACCTAAAACCTCCAAGCACAAGGAGAGGATGCGACAAAGGGCCTTCAAAGAGTTATGTTTCAGCCCTACCTATTCTATGGAGATCTACAACACTATCATGAGATGCTTTGAATGGGAAGGCTTTGGAGGAGAGCTACATCAGCATTTTCTAGAATGAAAGAGCTATGTGTAGTTGGGGCAGCCAAAGGACTCTATACAAGATTCATTTCAGTCATTTCTTCCTTCTCTTGAAAAGGGAGAAATTTTTGTGCACAATTCCATGTATAGAAGAAACATTGATGGTGAAAAATCTGATCATGTAATGCAATATTCATTTTTTGATTTGACACATTCTTTCACCATGTTTTTGCAGGCCATGACTCCCAAGAGGAGTTTTGTATCATGTAAATATAATGGCAAACATTGGGCCACTAAAATTTCTGAAATGGGCCACTCCCTTGTTGTGCAAAGGGGGATTATTTTTCATGATGGGTGCTTCCCAAAGGCACCAAACATATCTCACACTTTCAGCCATGGTGAGGTAACTTGTGCAGCAATTAAGTGATGGGGAAACCACTTATCATATCTTGATCTGATGCAGGCAGGAGATGCACTGCGCTGGCACCATATGTGGGACTATGACCCACCTCCTCATGCTCAAATTTTTGTTTGTGTATATGTAATAATGCTTCCATACTTGGATGATATAGTTGTACTTTTCATGGGATTTTATGAAGGGAGGATGGGAAGTTTTTATGTACCACATGGGATGGAAACTCTCTATGTACCTTATGCTACATGATTTAGAGAGAATATTGGACCTACCATGTTGGTTTCTGTTGAGTTCTTGACTCCTTGTGGGATGGATTTTATACATCTCATGATGACTTTGGAGGAACAGTTCATAGAGGCTTGGATTGGTGAACACTTAGCTTATGATGAGAGCTTGATATTTGATGGTGTCACCAATGAAGAAGGAGAATTGTTGCAGCACTCACCCTATCAGTTTCTTGAGGACAAGCAACATTTTGGAGGGGAGGACTGTAATATTCCCAATTAGCCCAAGCTAATGGGAATACACAATTTTGTCTCAATATTTTGTTTCATGAATAAAATTGTAAAGGAGGATCAATAAAACTCTTAATCAGCAAAATAAATCAATGCCACATGTGAACATGGACAAATCTGGGCTATTTACATAAGCACACTTAGGTGTGAAAGATACTAGAGCACTTGACGAAGTCAACCAGGACCAAATCAACAGCGTTGTCTAGATACAGTGAATCTCCTAAAGGCACAACGCAATTTTAGTTGGAGGCTTCTCATGTGAATGTAGCTAAATCATTGAGATGGTTTAGGGTTTGAAAAGACTTTCATCCTATAAGAGGAAGGGGAGGAAAGCAGAAGAAGGTCGTTGATTGTGCATATTTCTGAATATATTGTTTGTTTAGACATATATCATTCTCTACTATTTAGCTAAGGATAGTGTTGTTTAGCACTAGGGTGTTCCTATTCAGGAATCCCACCTCTTCCATTGAGGAGTTCTTGGAAGAGTCTTGTTGATCTCATCCACTATCAGGAATTTGGCCAATCTCATCTTCCAACTACAACGCAGATCCTGTTGAGGGTTTGGTTGTCCTTTCAAGCTGCAGCAAGTGGAGGCTAGATCTGCTCAGATCTAGGCCATTCTAGGGCCTCTTTTCACTGGGAAAGTCTTCTATCCCATGGGTAAGAGAGTTTTGAACCTTTGGATCTGATATTTCAGATCTTGGAATCAGGCCAACCCAGTGCTTCAACCTACAGCGCAGCTTTCCTTCCAACACTGCGTTATTTGCAAGAAGGAAGTTGCAGGGTGTTTTGACACACTTTTTTAGGAGAGATCTCTGGTGTTGGGGTTATGCCCTTCACTATGGTGATCCATGGATTATATTTCTGATCCATGTTATGTACAGATCTGATCTACTTCTATTTTAATCATCTTCAGAAATTTCTGAATACTACTGCAAATCTATTGCTTTAGATCTCAGATGTACTCTCTATATTGCATGTTTTGATCAAAACCCCAGGGGGATCTTATAAAGGAGCCCTTCTAGTGTACAGATCTGAAATATATCTTATCTTTTGTATACAGATCTTCTCTAGATCTGAAATGTAATATACAGCTGCTACAGCTCTTGTAAATAATGTTTTCAAGCTATTTTGCAGTCAATACATGTGTTGCAGCCCTCTTTCTTGAGGAATTTCTTCTATTCTTGTCTTATACATTCTATTGTATACTGTAAGGGCCTCATTATGGATCTGATTTATTGTTGTATATATGAAATTTGATCCCTCTTATTGGTATCCTACTCATGCTCTCAAAACTGCGTTATTTTCCTGCAGTATTGTTGCATATTGTTGCAGCCCCATTCTTGGGTGTTTTTCAGCTATACTAGGTGTGGGAGGTTTGTTTACCTCACCTAGTTTGATTTGTTTTTTCTCCCCTCTTGGATTTAGATGCTAGATATCCAGATATAAGGGATCCAAGGGCTGCAAACTCATTTCAGTGCACATACTTCTGAAAAGTGCGTTATTCCAGTAGGTATTGTTGAGTATTCCCATTTTGGGATATTACAGTATCTATGCCTCTGTCGCATGATGCTCTTCTTAAGCTGATAAAATGTGACATTGCACACATCCATGACTATGTTTGTGGGTGTATATGTGATTCCCATTTCTCCAAATGGAATATGACCACATGTGAGAGGAGGTTCTTTTGGAGAACCTCATTCGTCATCCAAGGGTTGGATGGTATACTCTTCCTCCAACTATTATTCTATCTCTTGAGTCAATTGTTGCTCTTCCAGTCTCTGCATTGCATTGGTGAATTTCTAAGAGACGTAGGGAAAATATTCAAGCCTTTGTGGTGTGCTCATATGCTCAAGAAGAGCGTAGTTCTTTGTGACAGAGGAATGCACTCAAGAGGGGTACTTTTATATTCTAGGTGCAGTTTTCATAGTTGATCGAGTTGTGGGTTCCAGAAGTGTGCTCTTCCAAAAGAAAGCTCAAGGAAAATTCTAAAAACAATATTATGTGATAGAAATGATAAGAGGAAGGATCTACAAGATTTTATGGATGTTGTCGCAATCATGATGGAATGTGAAAATTTAAGGAATGTGTAGAGTTTCAACATGCAACAACAAATTAACACTTGCAGAAACAAGATTTAACAAAAATGCCAGTAAATAAACTAAAAAACCAATAAATGACAATAATAAAATAAAGATCAATGTTGAAATTATGGAAAATATTCAACATGCAAAAATTAATTGTAACGCAAATCGACAAAGATTTTCTCGATCCACAGATGTGCACCCAACCCAGATGAGAATGATTATTTTTACAGGACAAATGACCTCCCAATCAGCTCAGAGGAGAAGGTAACATGGAAGGAAGAAAATGACCTAGAAAAGTCCCATTTTCACCAAGGTAACGCACCCTAGAAACAACTAGGCAGAGTTATAACGCACCTAAGCCATGCAAAGGGAGTGTTAATGCCTAGGGTAACACTTTTTCTTGCCCAAAGGGCGGCGTTATCCATGTTTGAATGTGAAAAGGGAAATATATTGCGGAAAACTAACTGGAATTTCCAACTTTTTCTCAGAAAGAGTCAGTTCAAAATAGAAACTAAAAGGCACAAACCTTTTATTTTTCCTTGCTAAATACAACTGGACTCCTATGGAAGGCAAAAGAAAATAAAATCAAGGAAACATCTAGATCTTTCCCGATTCAAATTGGTTGAAAGAGCTGGGAGGGTTTGCCCTCTCCATCTCCTATGAATTAGAGTTGTGGGCTCTTGGTCTATGGTCGAAGGTTTGATTATATGTGGAGTAGAATTTCATTGTTGTAGTGTGAGGCTTGAATATTGGCAGAGTTCATTGAAGCCTTTCTACCTTGAGCATCATCACACTCGAAGATAGAGAAAAAGAGAGAGGAATTTAAGATTAAGGAGTGCTTGGTGCAACTAACGGTTGTAATCCTCCTTTTCATAATTCAATAGAATTGTATCTGTATTTTCCACTCGATGCATCAGTGTCACAATTGTTTTTCAATCATTTATGTAGCATGATATGAGCGGCTTAGATATACATTGTTTTATGTGTCTTATATGTTATTTTAATTGATATAAAGTTATACTATTGTGAATATTACACGAGTGCTTTGATTTATTGCAGGATATGGATTTGGAGCCGGTGAAGGACTTCTACTCTGCCGCTTGGTGTTCTCCATAGGGTCTGTCGTCCACAAAGATGTAATCATTCCAATCTTTCTTTTTCAATTATATATATTAGTATGAACATGCATGCAGTATCTTTGGAACTTTACAGCTAATCTTACAGTCTGCCTCGGGCACCGGAAAGCCCTGAGAGGTATACCCAATAACCACCACCCAAGCATATTACCCTATACTAGGAATGGCGACTCCGCTGGGGATTAAACTCCAAGTTTCTAAGTTGTTCTTATGACTTTACCTCTTTTCCTCTGTTCATATATCCTTCCGACCCGTTTATATGCTTAGTAGTCATCTCAAAAGCTCATAGAGTCCAAATTAGACCATGCTTAGCCATCTGTGAAACTTTACCCTGAGTAACGCTCCCACTGTGATTGTTTCAGTGCGTTATAATGCTGCTTATGCCCAGATATAGTGCGTTAGTCTCAATATTAATGCTCTGTAGCCTCTGCTTGGCAGCGTTACCCAACCAATATCTATTTTTTACACCTCTATTGTGTTTCCCTTTGGCTATGGAGTTATTGGTCACCAGATTAGCTTCTTTTGCTAGATCCCTATGCTTGATTACCAGTTATCATTTTTGTCTTAAATTCTTGTTTAAAAATCTAATGTTAGTAGCATCCACTTTTTGAAGAAGGAATTTTTTTTTTTAGTTTTCTGAACTTAACTGAATTAATTCTGAAAACTTTTGGTTAAAAATTTGTTAAGAGAAGATAGATATATGTCTGAATCTTTAAATTTGAACTGTGTTATTTGAATTTTTGGTGCACGGATGCTGAAAGAACCTCTCCTTGTATAATAAACTCTTCATTGAATTGAATATTTAGAGCATGTTTCTGCATGGTTTTTGATTCAGAGTCTCATCAAATTTCATATGTCCACTCCCCCTCCGCAAGACTAATAATCAAGTACACTAATAATCAACCGATAATAAAATTAATCATATAAATTTTTCTGAGCTCACACCAAAAGTAGTTCATGCTAGGATCTTGGGGTAGGAGAAGTGATAAAATCACCCAAGATCTAAAAACTTGAAACTAGAGTCATTAAAAAGTGAAATCCTATTGCACTCATATTATCGAGACCACTCCCCTACCACCGGAGTTAAGCGCGTGAAAACACCAAGGTGCATGAGAAGGTAGCCCACCTTTGAGTGCATTCATTGGTCATGCTATATATTGGGGTTCCCTTGAGGGATGTTGAAACTAGATCAGGGATTTAGGTGTTCTACCTATATAGTGTGTTGTCTACGACCGTGACCCCCGTGATGATGTCTGTGATTTGAGGTATCTTTAGTTGCCAGACATTGTAGGGACTTACACGAGGTGACTAGGGCAGGCTGCCCTGGTACCTAAAACAAATGGACCTACTTTGTCTTCGGTCTTTGGGAGGGTAATCATCTTTACGAGAGTTCTTACACCTATTTTTTGAGGTTCAAGTGAGGCTCTAGAGTAACCGTAACTATGTTTTTACAACCAAACCTCTATGTATGCTATTGTGATACTAGGTTTCATCTCCAGCAAATGATAGTACTCAAATGGGGCCACCCTGTTCTAGCTACTTGTTGATTGATTTTAGAAGTCCTTTTTTCTTTTTCCTTTTTTAGGTGTGTGGTTACTATCATCGAGACTTTATAATACATCACAAATCATTAAAATTTGATCAAAGTAAACATGTCACCATGGCGTGCTTCGACCCTCATCGTCTATCTCGACGACAGCGAGGTCTTTCTCCATTGACACTGGATGAGGAGTCGAGTCTCGGTGAGCCAGTGCCTTATTTGGAAGAGCAGTCTCCAGTGATAACCCATAATTTTCACATAGCCCTGTATCATACAGAGTTTTATAGGATCCTTTTACATAAGGATTCATACCTCCTTGCAATCCTCCTCTCACTGACCCGTCGAGGCCAGTGTTAGTTCAGGTTACACCGGGCCAAGATATGTCTTTGGCTACACCAACATCCGTTTCAAAACGGGTGCCCATGGGGTCGATGTCGATGGTAACCAACTCTGGTCCGCCACCATCTTCCTCACCGGTTGTCAGTTCTACACCAATTATTGGAAACCCCAGTAGCCAGGCTATACGCGGTCCCAACAATCTAGTCACCACAATTTTCAGTGGACCTCCGAACCCTTCAGGATCTGCTCCTATTGTGATTGCGTCGAGACCCATGGTTTCCGCTCCCACTAGCAGGGCTACTTCAGTTCCTTTTAGCAACCCTTTCGGTTGGAACCCTTTGTTGAGTTCAAACTTCTTGGCCACCATGCCAGCGGGTAGTGTCACAAACATACATATGCTAGGGGGCACTTCAGTACCCCTACAGTCATTGGGACTGTTGATCATAATCCGCTTCCTATAAAATTCCACAGGAAAACTGGCTTATAATCCTGCAAATCCTCTCTTCTAGCCTTAAAAAATCATTTCTATGACTATCATTGCCTTCCCGCCCTCAAATTAAATTACAAAAAACCACAGATCATAAGCTAAAAATTTCACAGGCCTAGCCCCTTCTGCTAAGCCTCCGCTCCTTTCCTCCACGGGACCAAAAACAAGAACCGAAAGCAAAGGCACTAGGTGCTTATCAAAGAATATCGGGCGCGTTTTGAGCAGTCCGATCAGACCATAAATCAACGTACCTCATCCCTCCCGCCGTTGTGGTCCCCATGCCCAAAACACTGTTTAAAACCAGGTGGTATGTATCGCACCGCCTTTCGGCGGTAGGTGGTATTTCTCCTTGGGCCAGCGATTCCATACAGTTCTCACCACGTGTCCCCGCGTACGGCCCGAATACCACCCTCCATCGCACATTATTGTTCGGACAAAGATGCGCAGCGATATTCATCACAGCCATCTGATCTGGAGGTCATCATCAGACGGTCATCGCGCCCCGAAGCTGCACGAGTTTTAGTCCAAGTGTACAGTGCTCCTGGCCCACAATCCATCGCCTCCGAAGCTCATTTAACCGTCGATCTCCTCCCAAAATCGGACAGTCAAGATCTGCTCACCCCGCTTTTGACCAGCTCCCACAGTCAGCACTCCACGTCATCCATTTCCCGCTGTCCCGATATCGTGCCACCTATCTCCCAGTTTTTCTCCACGTGCATTCCGCCACCCCAGATCTATATTTGGTTCATTTCTTCGTTTATTACGTATTTTCATGATTATGTTTGCATTCTTCTCCACGACCACTCCACACTGCTGCGCTGCATTTTCTTCGTCACCACCCTGCGCTGCTTCACCATTTTGCTAGTTTGTACGACCGCTTCCATTAACCCCGCCACATCTTCCATCCTCATATGCTTGGACTTCTTAACATGTTCTCAGGTTTTGTAGGTTTATAGCGATGGAGAATTACCATAAGTGCCAGCCCCCATTACAAAAGCCGAGTACGCTCCAAAGGACCATTTATCAGAGGCAGAATTATGGAAATAGGATTTGGGAAGTTGTTACAACACGGTTTTCATTAAAGAAGCAGGGGTAAAATCTATCAAACCCTTCGGAGTTATTTAAAGTGCAGATTTTTGCAGATGAAGACATTAATGTTGCAGCAAAGAGTATCAGTGGAAGATCCAGGAATTTAGTGTCCAATATTGAAGATTTTCAACCTTAATTCAGGGTCTAGCCGGCAAAGGGTACGATGCACGAAAAACAATACCCTCCAAGTCTTCTTTCAGCCGAATTTTCCTTCAGGAAAGGATAGGATGTTTATGTGATATTACTTCTTTCTAGTGTTCCTGAAGAGACTTTCACCCACAGCATTTACTTCAGGAAGCAGGCTCCAGAGTACATACAAAATTACAGAGCTGTCAAACAGTATGGGCGGGCATTGTTTCATAATTTTGTTTTAATGAGACAATTAAATGATCACACCTACCCCTTTTATTATGTTTTCTGTTCCTCCTATAAAACTCCAGGAGAACGAATTATTTAGGGTTCCAGATTTTATCAGAAAATGATGCAGTGAAAGGATTTTTGCATACATTTTGTAAAATTCTTGTATGAAGGCTCAGAGCCCATAGGGTCTCAGTGAAAAGGAGTTCTATATGTCAAAGAGGATTCTGGTCTTTGGTATTTTACAGTCTGTAATCTTCTTTATTGTGTTATATTAATATAACATTTCATTCCATCCATCTTTATTGTATCATGTTTTTGAATGCGAGTGGCTCACTGATTTTTGGTATGGATTCATCCTAGTTGATGCCCATGCTCGGATTAGTCAAGCACTTTAAATATGGCTCATGCATGATATTCTGTTCCATTATACAGCTATCCATACTTCTGCTATATTAGTTGCTTTGAGAGGGTGATTTTAAAATGCTATTATCATGTATGGATTCTTAGATTGGTAAGCCCACACATGGTGGTATTGTATATCTGGGTATCAGCTGAATGTTAACTAATATCTTCTCAATATTTCTTTCACTACGTACACCTTCTGATAATTTATGTCTGTGAAGTATTTCTGAATCGGCCTGCTTTGCAGTAAACTGTCTCTGAATTGTCTGTTGCTTTTGTATTGGAAGTTCTGCATCTTGCCTTTGTAATGTCTCTTTTCCTGTGTCAGTTTCTGACAGTTTGGTCCCATTCTATTTCATTTCCCTATTTACAGGAGATAGCATGTGATTTGAAGCTGACAACTTCACACATTACATTATACGCTCCTTGCTATGCTAAGATGTCCTAGGCACTGGTCTATCACAACTCTAGGCTGTCTCTAGGAGCTACAACATCTTTCTGGAGCCGTTTCTGGGGACGAATTTGAGAAAATTATAATCCCTGGGCCTTGACAAAATTTTATTCACTCTTCAAGTAGGTGAGCATGGAGAGTTGAGAGTTGTAGATCCCTCACCTTAGCGACTCCACATTTGTTATTTGATAAATCTAATTGCAGTCCTGGCTCCTCGTAAGCCACACCTGAGGTCAGATACGTCTAAGCCAAAGGTACCTTCAATGTCTGACCCTGACCAGATTATACATAGAAGAAATTGGAGGGAAAGGAAAGCAGCCCGTTCTGAAATTCCTGAAGTGTCTATAGAAGATTTTCCTTCCTCCTCCTCTCAAGATTCTCAATTGCAAATTCCCGACCCCACTGTGGGAGATACTGATTATTATTACTCAGACAGTCCACCCTGAGAGGGCATCAGAAATAAAAACAGTCTTCATCCTACCCCGGAGGTAGAAGAGGTCAAGGAAGTAACCGAAGTATCTGTTGTTAATAGACCTTCGTTCCCCTCAACCCCTCAAGCTGCAGTTGAGTATATTCCTATTATTATTCATACCCCACTTCCTCCTCCTCCTCCTCTTGCTCATCAAACAATCGCACTACCTCCACCTCCCCCAATGGCTAATGTTCCAGCCTTCTTGATGAATAAATACGCTCCCCTGGCTTTACCCCAGGTGTTAAATGATATGCCCCAGGATTATCTAAAAATCTTGCCCAGATTCAATGGAGAAAATGAGGTTGATGCTCAGAAACATCTTGAGACTTTCTACTCTTTTGCAGAGAACTTTAATGTTGAACATTTAGATGTAGTCCTAAGACTGTTTGTGCAATCTCTAGATGGTGAAGCTCGAAAATGGTTTAAGACATTGGCTGGCTGTTCTATTACCACTTGGGACAATATGGAAGATACTTTTCTCAGGAAATGGGGAGAGAAAAGGACCATGTAAATTGTCTCATTGAGTTCAATACACTTAAGAAAAGACACAATGAAGGAGTGTCAGAATTCATCAAGAGTTTTAATAAGTTGTACCTGAGTCTCCCTGCTGATATGAAACCCCATTAAACTGCTGCTAAGGTTGTCTTTGTAGCAGCCTTTGACTCAAAAATTTGGTTTCTCTCTCAGAGAAAGAAAACCCGCCACTCTGGATGATGCTCAGGCAGATGCACTAGAGTTGGAAGCAAACTTTTCCTCCACTGGCAAGTCAAAAGGAAGAGCTGAGAAAGATACCAGAAGAAGGGGCAAAGAGGAAGTATCTACTTCCAGTCAAGACAGAGACTCAGACAAAATGGAAGAAATGAGAAAATTGATTAAGAAAATGGTCAAGCTCGAATTAGAGGCCAAGAATTCAGCTTTCAGGAATTTCCAGAATGCTCCAAACAGGGGTTACAATCCTCAGTACAGGAAACCACCTCTGCAGATATTGCCAAGGGAAGCAAAGGAGCAACAGGATCAAGTTCCACATACATTGTACCTGGAAGGTCCAGTAGACGATTCTACTAAGGACGCTGCCTATAGAATGGAGGATGAAAATCTTGCCTTTTCAAATAGTGATGGAGAAGAATGCCCTTTGCAAGGGAATAATGAAGCTGGGTGCTCATTGCAAGAAGAAGAAAAGATCAGAGACACAGATGAAGTATAATTTGATCATTATTGTAAAAAATTTGATGATTTCATGCAAGCACATTTCAATAGAATATATGATCTCAGATCTTCTAGGAAGAGGACTCGTACCCAAGAGCAAGAAGAAGAGCTACCCCAAAAGGAAGCACCTGCTCAGGAGGAGTCAACAAAGCAGAAATACACAGACAAAGGTAAGGGACCTCTAAACAAACCTTTGTAGTCTAATGATCAAAATCCTTCTTCTTCAAAAGTAGTCATTCCTCCTAATACCAAGTCCGTGTCAAAAGAAGTCAAGCCCCCAGTTGAAAACAAGGAGTCAAAAGAGGTTGTGATAGAAAATTCCTCCCCTGCTTTTAGTCTGCAAAAGGAACTTGAAAAGGTCAAAATACCAGTCCCCTTGACTGAACTGTTGAAACAGCCAGCATATCAATCTCAAGTCACCTCTTTCATGCTCCCTCCAGAAGCACCAATAATCCCAAATAGTCTCAACCTTCAAGAAGAAAGACCCATGGTAGTTTTTGGCCCTCATGTTGAGGAGGTAGATCCTTCTACTCCTCCCTTCTATGTGTCTCTAGTGATCCATGACCTGCTATTACATAACTGTATGCTGGATTCTAGGGCTTCCCATAATCTTATGCCTCTGTCAGTCATGGAACAACTAGGTTTACAAATCACACGTCCATATAAATACCTCTATTCATTTGACTCCAAAAGAGTTAAATGCTTGGGGATGATCAAAGATTTGGTGGTCAATTTGGCTCAAATCCCAGCAAAAAGTGTGGTAATGGACATAGTGGTGGCTGACATTCCAGCTCGTTTTGGCATGTTGTTATCAAGGTCCTGGGGAACAAAAATTGGTGGATCAATTAAAATTGATTTAACATATGCCACTATCCCAGTTTTTGGTGGCCAAGAGAGGAGGTTGTACAGGGAGACTAGATTTGTCAAGATGGTGACAAAGGCTGACAATTCTGTGAATTCACCAGTCTACAGTAAAGAAGGAGATTTTTCATGCTTGATGCTGGAAGAAGATCAATATTATGCTCATGAACCATCCTTCTGCCAGATCAAGAGTGAGTAGTGTTGAGTCCCAAATTTGCATCTTTTCCATACACTTTTCCATACCTTTTTCACTCACCTAAACCTCCCAAATTGTCAATATCATGTGCAAAAGAGCATCTAACATGGTTTTTAATTATCTTTTTGTGTTTTCTATTTGATTCATTTTAGCTCATTCACCATGAATTCCTTCACACTTTCCTACCGTCGCAAATTTCCGCAAATGGTTTGTGTTAGACTCTATGCTACTATACAGGAACCAGCCACATGGGCATTCAGAATGACGGACATGGTTCAGAAGTCCTATTGGTTCACAAACTCATCCAAAGAACGCGCACAAAGGCGTCCACATGGAAGTCAACCATGGAGTTTCATGTCACGACTGCTGCGTGCACATAGTTATCCATACTGCTTCTTAAGCTCGGAGGATAAATCGACATCTGTACAGGGCTCTAGAGTCGAATTCAAGCATCCACCTCTCGTAGATTTACTTTCCAACATGGCCATGCTCCTATATCCGTGGACGTAGTGGTCTACGTGCTCTCCACCAGCATGAACTTTAGGAGACAGTTATAGTTCGTTGTTATATATAATGTGTTTGCATACGCATATAGAGTTAGTCGATATTGGTGAATGTAGTCTCTGTTATCTTTTGATTAGTCTTCTCTGTAGTGATTACGCTGCACTTGTGTCGTAACATTACCATTCTGTAATGACTGCTTTTTAATATGAGAAGACTCTGTTTTTCAACTTAATTCGTATTTGAGGACCATTGCCAAGGCTGGTGTAGAGGGCCCCTGCTCAGCTAAGGTTTTGTGCATTAGTGTATAATTTTAATTTCATTCCATTGTGTCATAATCCATTCATATGTTCATACAGTGCATTTGTTTCATTTCTGTTTATACACTTCCATAATTTCCATTTCATTTCTGTCTTTCATGTTTTATGTTGATAATCACTGATCAGTGTTCTTGTTTCAGGTTATAGATAGGCAGCCCGGGCATTTTTATAGCTTTTTGACTAGTGACATGGAACTAACATTGTTCTGCTGCTAATTTGCTTTTCATAGATTTTGTTTAATTTTAGTATTGCTTATCTGCTTCAATAGTTAAATTTAGATATACTAATCTGCTCATAGCATCTTCAGTTGCCTCCGAAAGCCACAGCTGGACTGATGGTGAGGGATTGTATTATGAAATGTGTAGTTTAGTATTAGTTTCTTTTCTGCAAATCTAGATATATTAAGCTGCTCATAGCATCTTTAGTTGCCTCCGAAAGCCACAGCTGGACTGATGGTGAGGGATTGTATTGTGAAATGTGTAGTTTAGTATTAGTTTCTTTTATGCAAATTTAGATATATTAAATCATGCATGACATCTTCAGTTGCCTCCGAAAGCCACAGCTGGACTGATGGTTAGGGATTGAATCATGAGTGTATGGTTTAGTATTAGTTTACTTTCTGCAAATTAAATATCAGTTACTCAAATTGTTTATGATTACTTCCGAAAATCATAGCTGGACTAATGATGAAGGATCAGAAGATAAATTGATGTAATCTGATTTAGATTTATTTTGTTGCAATTTTGAATTTCCTTAAACATAGTTTCTTTTATGTTTAGATGGCAGCAAGAATAGTTTAGTTTTCATGCTCAATAGTTCATTATTTTGATTTACTAGACTAGCAGCACTTTTTCATTTCAGCAGCACATTTTCATTTCCTTTCAAGTCTTATCATTGTAAATTTCAAATTTCTTTTAAAGTTTCAAGTTGGTAAATCATTATAGGGGATATCACTTCCTTGAACAAACATAACCAAACTTGTTTTCATCTTAGAATTTCCATTTCGACTTAGAAAAACCAAAAACGACAAAAAGTTAAGAAATAGGTTATCTTGCACATATAGTGCGCCGCACTTCATCAGCTTACGATTCCCGGATTGACAAATTAAATGCAGCAATTTAGGACACACTAAATTGACTAAACATTTTGGCGCCGTTGCCGGGGAAGTGTAACTAGGTAGCCAATTTCTTAAAAAAAAAAAAACATAAAATCATAAAAGAAGGGAAAACTTGATAACTTCTTGAAGTATGCTCTCCTCTTGCACCTAGTGTGATCTGGAGGATCGGAAAAGAGAGTTATTGGTTTAGTAATTTCTTAAGTATGCTCTCTTCTTGCACCTAGTGTGATCTAGAAGATCAGAAAGAGAATTATTAGCCCAACTTTTTAAAAAATAAAAAATGACATGCATAGAGTAAGAGATTCTAGGGGAAGGTTTATAGCTAAAGCCAAGAGTTCGATTTTCACAACTCCATCTTCTTCAAGGCATAGACCAGATTCACCACCATCTACCCCTAGCCTTAAGATTTTTGGAAGTCAAGGACCAGCTGAATTAGAGGATTCTCCCATACCACCTACTAAAACCCACTTAGAAAACAAAGAGACTTTCTCTCATCCTTCCTTGGTAGAAGAACTAGAGGACTATAAGGACTCTAAAGAAACTATCATGGCAGAAGAAGTAATAAATAGAGGTGGAGGTAGAAGAGGAGGAGATAATGGAGATAACAATGGTGAAGGAAATGATGGTAGAAATAGGGACAATTTGCTTGGATTCCCTATAGTTGATGAGGAAACTCATGCAACAATAAAAAATATCTCACCATCTGTTCTCCCTAACTTTTATGGATTGCGAAGTGAGGATCCTGAAACATTTCTGTTTGAGTTTGAAGTAGTGTGCCGAACTTATGACTATATGGAGGATTCTCAAAAACTCAAACTGTTTCCTTCAACATTGAAGGGATCTGCTTTGAAATGGTTCATGGGATTAGCCACTCAATCTATTAGGACTTGGAATGAAATGAAACAAACATTTTTGGATAGATACTTGGACTATTGTATGCCCACCAATCACAAAGATGAGGTATTCAAAATGATGCAAAAAGAAGATGAAAATTTGGAAGACTTACTTGAAATATTTCAATACAACTTGAAAAGAGCAAAGATGAGAAACTTAGATGATGAAACCTTGAAAGCCCTCATATTAAAAGCCATTAGAGATGAATGGATAGATATTTTAAACATGATGGGGAAAGGAGACATTTTTCAACTTCCACTTCGTGACATAACAGAACTATGTGTCCATCTCTCAAGAGGAAAATCTAAAACAGGAAAAGGGCCTAGGGATCCTTCTCTTATTAGGGCTAACAAATCTGCAACTGGATCAGTAAGTAGGGCAGAGATTGGTAATATGTTTGATGAGTTCAAAACTGATATCTTAGGGAGCCTTAGTGAACAACTAGACACCCTTAAAATCCAAAACAAGCAGAAAGCAGAAACAGATGCTTTAGCCATCTTTTGTCCGAAATGTAGAAAGAAACATGCTTTAAGGGAATGTCCCTTTGATGCAAAAGTTGTAGAAACATGTATGATTTGCTCAGAAAATCATGAGATCAAGGATTGTCCTTCAATCCCTGGACTCAAAGCTGTTTTTCAAGAAGATTCAAATTCAATAGAATCTCTCTGTTTTGTCGCAAGGAGACCTTGGCAGGGACAACAATCTCAAGGGTTTAATAACCCTATGAATCTTCAAACCCCACCAAATTGGACTCCTTGGCAACAACCTTGGCCCCAACATCAAAATTCATATCAGCCATGGGTACAAGGGATGCAAATTCCTTATGGGAGATTTGCTCAATTTTATCAATATCCTCCATCTTTTCAAAATCAACAAGCTCCACAACTTCCAAGCCCAAATCCACAACTTTCATTGCCATTTCCACAACAACCTTCTCAACAAAATACAAATCCTCAACTCATGCTCCCATACCAACAGAAGACAAATCAACTTCCAGCTCAGCCATTGCCAAATCCTAATACTAAAAATCCTCAGAATACTTATATGGTAGAAGGACAACAATTTCCTACCTATATGATTGTTCCTCTCAACGATGTACAACTCAGATCTGGTAGAGTTTTAGAAAAACCTTTTATAGATATTCAAGAGCAAGATACCTCTGAGGAGGATTCTCTTCAAGTTAATAAGGGTTCTAAGGAAGAGTCTCTTCAAAATTCAAGCATGCAAAAAGAAAAAGAAAAGTTAACACCCACAACTCCTATAGTTGAGCAACCTGCATCTTCATCTACACCTCCTTTTCCGGAAAGACTACAAATTGACAAGGGGGTGGAAAAACAAATCTTGTTGCCTAACTATGACTTTCTAGATGAATTGAAGAATGTTTGTATCAAGATTCCATTGCTACAAGCCATTCGGGAAATTCCTATTCTAGCAAAAACCATAAAGGAGTTGAGTTTCAAAAGACCAGGAAGGAAACTAAAAGACACAAGAAGAATCCACCTGGTAGGAAAGATTGCAGATATCATGATGGGAAAATTACCATGCAGAAGTATGTAGATCCAGGAAGTCCAATTGTCAAGACACATATAAATGGGATAGAAATTCCAAACACATTGATTGACTTAGGGGCTGCTATCAACATTATGAGTAGACAGACTATGGAACAGTTAAAACTTCCTAACCTTCTTTTTACACCTACTTTATCGCAACTTGCAGATCGATCGGTTATTAAACCAGATGGTGTATTAGAAGATATTTCAGTCTCCTTAGATTCTTGGGAATATCCAGTAGACTTTATGATTTTGACTCCCAAGAATAATCTAGGAGGACATCCAGTTATCTTAGGAAGACCTTGGCTGGCCACAGCTGATGCTTTTATTAGTTGTAGATCTGGAGACATGTACATTTCTAATGGTAATTCGACAAAGAAATTCAATTTGTATCCTCCCGCAAGAGCAATTACAGAAATAGGAGACAATGAATGTGTCGATGATGAGAACACTATACAACCTGTCTTTACCATTTCTGAGATTAGTGAGGATAGTCAAATTCTGAACACATTAGAAAATTTTGAGATAACTTCAGAATATGACCCCACACAATTTCAATTGGAATCTGACATAGAATATTTATCATCAAGACAAATGTCTCTTTACTCTATGGAAGAGTTTGGTATTTCTACTATTGAGATTTTTCCAGGAAAAACATTGAATATCAACAAACATTTGGAAAAGTCACAACAAGAAGAACTAACCAAAATCTTGCAAAAACATTCTACCGCATTTGCATGGGAGTATACTGACATGAAAGGTATTGATCCTAAGACTTGCATCCATCATATCTATATTGAGGAAAACAGTAGACCAATCAGACAACCTCAAAGAAGGATGAATCCAAATCTTAGGAGATAGTGAAAGAAGAGCTCCAAAAACTACTCAATGTAAACTTCATTTATCCAATTTCAGATAGCCGATGGGTTTCTCCTTTGGTTATAGTACCTAAAAAGAATGGTAAATGGAGGGTATGCATTGATTACAGAGAATTGAACAAAGCAACTTTGAAGTATCACTTTCCTTTGCCTTTTATTGATCAGGTATTAGACACATTAGCAGGTAAAAAGTACTTTTCATTTTTGGATGGTTTTAGTGGCTATAATCAAATTCAGGTAGCACCTGAAGATCAAGATAAGACCACATTTACTTGTCCATGGGGAACTTTTTCCTACCGAGTGCTTCCTTTTGGGTTATGTAATGCACCTGCAACATTCCAAAGAGCAATACTAGGAATTTTTTCTGATCTAATCCATGATTGTGTAGAGGTTTATATGGATGATTTTACAGTTTATGGTAATTCATTTGAAGAGGCATTAGAAAATTTGGAAAAGTTCTTATAAGATGTAAAGAAACAAACCTTTCATTAAGCCATGAAAAATGCCTTATGATGTTTACTGAAGGGATTGTTTTGGGGCATCATATTTCAGGAGATGGGATTAAGGTTGATAGATCAAAAGTTGAAGTCATCTCCAAGTTACCTATTCCAAATTGTCAAAGAGATGTTAGAAGTTTTCTAGGATTTACTGGTTACTATAGAAGATTTATAGAAAACTCCACTAAAATAGCATCTCCACTCTTCAAATTGCTTACAAAAGACTGTGAATTTAAATGGGATCCTGATTGTCAATCAGCTTTTGAAACTTTGAAAACAAGAATATCCGAAGCACCTATCTTGAGAGGACCAAATTGGAAACTTCCTTTTCATATTTCTACGGATGCTTCAGATACAGCTCTTGGAGCTGTGTTGGGTCAAAAAGATTTAATTCCTTATGCCATTTATTACACTAGTAAAAATTTGACTCCCACAGAGTTGAACTATACTGTGACTGAAAAAGAGTTTTTAGCTGTTGTTCATGCAATTAATAAGTTTAGACATTACATAACAGGCTATGAAACTTTTATTCATACTGACCATTCTGCAATTAGATATTTCATGAACAAACCTGTTACTAATGGCAGAGTGACAAGATGGCTTTTACTTTTGCAAGAATTCAATATTACTGTGTTGGATAGACCAGGAAAACAGAATACAGTAGCTGATTTCTTGTCTAGGATTCAGAATACTAAAGAAGATTCTCCTGTAGAAGATAAGTTTCCCGATGAATATTTGTTTGCAGTAACTATTAAGACCCCTTGGTATGCAGATATTGCTAACTATTTGGTTACAGGGAAACTACCTTCACATTTATTTCCAAGAGAAAAACGAAAGATTATTCAGAAGAGTTCAAAATATTCATGGATTTCTAACGAATTGTTTAAAACAGGGCCAGATCTTGTGATCAGAAGATGTGTCAGGGAAGATGAAATGCCTGATATTCTTAAGGCATGTCATGATGAACCATGCGGTGGACACCTTGCAGACAAAAGGAAGGCCTATAAAATCCTCTCTTTAGGATATTATTGGCCTTCCCTCTTCAAAGATGAAAAACAATATGTCAAAAGGTGTGACAGCTGCCAAAGAGTAGGGAAAACTACCCTTTCAAATGAAATGCCATTGCAAACACAGGTACTCATTGAACCCTTTGAAAAATGGGCTTTAGATTTCATTGGACCTATTAATCCACCATCTAAGCAAAAGAAGTATATATTGGTTTGTACCGATTATGTTACTAAATGGGTAGAAGCCAAAGCATTAGTATCTGCTACTGAAAATTCAGTTGTTCATTTTCTTTATGAGGATATTTTTACTCGCTTTGGTGTTCCAAGAGAAATTGTGACAGATCAGGGGAGCCAATTCACATCCAATTTGGTGAAAAAGTTGATGGAAGAATACAAAATCAAGCACAGAAGATCTACTCCTTACCATCCACAAGCAAATGGTCAAGTGGAGTCCACAAACAAAGTTCTTGAAAGTATCATCACCAAACCTGTTCATCTACATAGAAGAGATTGGGCAGAAAGGCTTCCAGAAGCCTTGTGGGCCTACAGAACTACATGGAGGAATACAACAGGACATTCTCCCTATGAACTTGCTTATGGGAAAGAAGTATTGCTCCCCATTGAGTTCCAAGTCAAGACCTTCAAGATAGCAGTTCAGTTGGGGATGGACTTATCAGAAGCCCAAAAGCATAGAATGGAGCAGTTGAATGAGCTAGATGAGATCAGACAAGAAGCAATTCTAAGAACTGATCTAGTTCAATATCAAAGAACTAAATGGAATGACAAATATATCAAAGAGAAGAAGTTTCAAGAAGGAGATTGGGCATTGTTATTTGACTCCAAGTTTAAAGATTTTCAAGGGAAATTTCAGACTCATTGGCTTGGGCCATATGAGATCGACAAGATCTTTAACAATGGAGCTGTAAGAATCAAGACCATTGATGAGTTTCAAACTCCTCTTTTAGTGAATGGCCATAGATTGAAAGTTTATCATAAGCCACTCTCTAAAGAGGATTTTGTCAAGATGTTTCAAGAAAGTTCTGCAATCAGGCTGGTACAGAAGAATTTTTCTTCTCCACCAGCCTAGCTTTTGTTTTTCATTTAAAAAAAAAAAAAAAAAAAAAAAAAAATGGTATAAGCCTGAAAACCAATCATTGATTGGCAGTCTTATGCAGAAAATATAGGGTGAAAATCAGGAACACCTGACACTCTATATTTTCCAAAAAAAAAAATCTCTCTTTCATTTCACAAGCTTTGTCACCACCCACTCCATTTCATTTCACTTCATTCCATTTCATTTCATTTCACTTCATTCCACTTCATTTCATTCCATTCCATCAATAAAAATCTTTTTCATGACCATTTCTATCTGGTCATTTGTCATTTGATCATTTCCATTCATCCAAGTAATAGTTGTGTCAGTTTCCGCAGCTGACATCTGTTTCCGCAGCTGACTCCAGTTTCCGCAGCCAGAAGCAGATTCCGCAGCTACTACTCTGTTTTCAAAGAGAATGTACAGTCAGATGTTATTGCCATAATTAGAAAATAAAATGCAGGTGAGAGGATCAATGGAGCATTCAAGACACCAATGGAGATCAATCAGTTGAAGACCAAGGGCAAAGGCAAAGATTCCAAAGGTATGAATAAAATTTATTTCAAATAGTATTGAAAAAACACATTTTTATATAGTTTTGAACCATGAGCTCTATCCATTACGCGCAATGATTATATTGACAGTTCCGTAACCTTTCACGATCTCCATATTATCCTCTTGCATTCATTCACAAACGGTTTTATCATTAAAAGTCCGATTTTCACTCATGTTCCAATATCCCACCGGAGATAATGAGACGTATTTGATTTGACCAAAGACTCTTACAGCCGCATAAATTCATAACCGTTGATTGAAACGTGTTCATATTTATTGCGCAGCCACCAAAATTCAAAACGCTGCCGAATGTGTTATACTTTGTTAATCTCTTTGTCGTGTCTCTGCTGTGTTTACGAAACCCCACTCTGCTCATTCTCACTCCCTGTTTCACTCCATTTCGTTCCTTTTGCTCATTCTCACTCCCGGATATCTACCCACAGTCTCACTCCATTCCGTTTATGGTGCTCATTCCCATTTTATGATACATCCCCACAGCCATTGTGCTCGTTCCTGTGCATTCAATCATTCTATTTCCATTTGAAACCCTCACAAAGGCAAATTTGTGAAGAACAGAGAAGTGAAATGGGAAAATTGCTAAGAGCAGAGCCGGAAGGACCGAAGTTTATAGAGGGATATCCGCAAGTAAAGGAGATATTGAAGAAAGCAAAATGGCTGCGTTTTATCCAGAAATTCAGAGGTTACCACAAAGAAGTTACGAAAGCATTTGCAAGGTCGTTTGATGGTTCAGAAGCAGAAATTGGAGACCTTAAGTTTGTGGTCAATGAAGCATCTATAGCAACAGCCACGGAACTTCTTCAGGAGGGAGAGCGTTGGTTCAAAAATAAAAGCATCAGTGATGAGGCATGGAGAACAATCTTACGAAACCAAGGTATGGATATAATTGTTTTTAAAAGAGGAATTCATGTGCATGCATTGAAAGAAGAATGGGCCACTTTATTGCTAGTTGTTCAGAAATTCATTACATGTGAAGGCCGTTTTGGGTCCATGTACATGTACCATACCAGGCTATTGATGAATTTCCTAGAAAATCAAACTCTCAATCTCCCATATTTTCTATTCAATAGCTTGAAGAAAATGGCTGTGACTGTTCAGAAACACTTAGTAGATGTAGAGCCTCATCTATATCACCACGGCCTTATAAAAATTCTGATTGAAAAGGAGTTAAAGGAAAGAAAAGACACATGGGAACAATTTCTAGTTAGAAATTTCTTTGAGGAACCTCAGGAAATTCCTGAAGGTAGTTCAACAAGAACGAGTAGAAGAAAAAGAATAAATGTTGAAACCCAAATTACTCCTACTCAGGAAATTCCCGCAGCTAGCACAGCAAGAAGAAGTAGGAGGAAAAGAACAATTGATGAAATCCAAAATACTCCTACTACTACTATGGAAAGAACTGATAAGGAAGAGAGACTGGTAAAAAGGAAGAAGAAGGAAATCAAGGGTAAGAAGCCAATAACACCAAAAGAGAAAGAAACTATTGAGGCTGTACATAAAACTCCTTCTTCTGAAGAGGGAGATCATCAAGTGCTATCTGAAAGATTAGTTTATCTGCAAAAACAGTCATCTATATCCAAGAAGGAAGAGAAAGGAAAACAAGAACAAAAGGGTAGTGTACCACAGCGTGTGAGGAGAAGCAGCAGACTTAAGGGGAAATTGAGAAAAACGCAAATTAAGAGTCCTCATTTCATTGATTTGGGTGAAGAGACATCTGAACAGTCCCCAACTGACCATAGTCCATCTCAGTCAGTTAGTGAACTTGATTCATTTCATTCCCAATCAGACAATGAGCATACTCCATCCTATTCTCAGCAAAATATTGATGTAAGCCCTCCTCGGCCAGATTTTGAACATAACTCTCCTTCACAGCATTTTGGGGACAGCCCAATAAAAATGACACCTGAAATAGACCCCAAGCAGCAGGAGGTATATGACTATATAGAATATTTGGAAAAGGCAGCCACAGGTCCAAGTACTTCTTCCATTCAGCCTCATACATTGCAGGATGATTTAGTTCAATCATTAAAACATGAAATTTTTGAGCTGGAGCTTTTAAATAGGCACATCAAAAATGAAAATGAGACATTGAAAGAACAAGGTAAACTGGACAAGATCATCCATGATAATATTATGTTACATTTGGGAATATGGCAGAAGAAGAATAAGAAATTGAAAAGGAAATTCCAGAAATTGAGCAGAGCACTTGTAAATATCAAATTTAGGTGCTTAATGAAGAAACCCAGAATGTTGGCAGTACCAAGGAAGAAGAGGAGAGGATTGGATGTGTTGGCTGAAGTGTCAAGGCATATGAATTGAATAAAGAGTATCAAAATTTTGGTTGCATGAGGACATGCAACACCTTCACAGTGGGGGTATGTTGAGTCTCAAATCTGCATCTTTTCCATACACTTTTCTATACCTTTTTCACTCACCTAAACCTCCCAAATTGTCAATATCATGTGCAAAAGAGCATCTAACATGGTTTTTAATTATACTTTTGTGTTTGTTATTTGATCTAGATTTTGTTCATTCAGCTGCGGAATCTTGCCACTTTCCGCAGCTGCTGCAACTTTCCGCAGCTATTTTGTGAAACTCTATGCTACAGGTGTCTACAAGGGAAACGAGCCACATGGGCAGGTCAGGAATGACGTGACATGGTTCGTGTCCTATTGGTTCAAGCAAACTCGTCCAAAGAAGTCGCGGTCAAAGGCGTCCACATGGAAGTCAACCATGGAGTTTCATGTCGGCCGGACTCTGTTTCGTGTCACATAAAGATCCATACGGCCGTTTCTAAGCCTGCGGAGGATAAATCGACATCTGTACAGGGCTCTAGAGTCGAATTCAAGAATCCACCTCTCGTAGATTCACTTTCCAACACGGCCATGCTCCTATATCCGTGGACGTAGTGGTCTACGTGCTCTCCACCAGCATGAACTTTAGGAGACAGTTATAGTTCGTTGTTATATATAATGCGTTTGCATACGCATATAGAGTTAGTCGATATTAGTGAATGTTAGTCTCTGTTATCTTTTGCTCTGTAGTGTGATTACGCTGCACTTGTGCCGTAATATTACCATTCTATAATGACTGCTTTTTAATATAAGAAGACTCTGTTTTCCAACTTAATTCGTATTTGAGGACCGTTGCCAAGGCTGGTGTAGAGGGCCCCTGCTCAGCTAAGGTTTTGTGCATTAGTGTATAATTTTAATTTCATTCCATTGTGTCATAATCCATTCATATGTTCATATATTGCATTTCTTTCATTTATGTTTATACACTTCCATAATTTCCATTTCATTTCTGTCTTTCATGCTTTATGATTGTTAATCACTGATCAGTGTTCTTGTTTCAGGTTATAGATAGGCAGCCCAGGCATTTTCATAGCTTTTTGACTAATGACATGGAACTAACATTGTTCTGCTGCTAGTTTGCTTTTCATAGCTTTTGTTTAATTTTAGTATTGCTTATCTGCTTCAATAGTTAAATTTAGATATACTAATCTGCTCATATCATCTTCAGTTACCTCCAAAAGCCACAGCTGGACTGATGGTGAGGGATTGTATTATGAGATGTGTAGTTTAGTATTAGTTTCTTTTCTGCAAATTTAGATATATTAAGCTGATCATAGCATATTCAGTTGCCTCCGAAAGCCACAGCTGGACTGATGGTGAGGGATTGCATTATGAAATGTGTAGTTTAATATTAGTTCCTTTTCTGCAAATTTAGATATATTAAATCATGCATGACATCTTCGGTTGCCTCCGAAAGCCACAGCTGGACTGATGGTGAGGGATTGAATCATGAGTGTATGGTTTAGTATTATTTTACTTTCTGCAAATTAAATATCAGTTACTCAAGTTGTTTATGATTACTTCCGAAAATCATAGCTGGACTAATGATGAAGGGTCAGAAGATAAATTGATGTAATCTGATTTAGATTTATTTTGTTGCAATTTTGAATTTCCTTAAACATAGTTTCTTTTGTGTTTAGTCGGCAGCAAGAATAGTTTGGTTTTCATGCTCACTAGTTTACTGTTTTGATTTATTAGATTAGCAGCACCTTTTCATTTCAGCAGTACATTTTCATTTTCTTTCAAGTCTTATCATTGTAAATTTCAAATTGCTTTTA
>CM076574.1:1190725397-1190863651 GCA_034641835.2 Pinus albicaulis | reverse complement strand
TCAACTGCTCATCGCCGGTCAAAATCAGATCATCTACATACAGTACGATGATCAACAGCTTCCCCTCCACCACAATCTGGTACAGGTTTGGATCCGCCTCACTCTTGGAGAATCCAAGCCGGGTGAAGTAGCTGTCTATCCGAGTGTACCAAGCACGAGGTGCTTGCTTCAGCCCGTACAGTGCTCTCTTGAGTCGGCACACATGCGACTCACTGCTGAAGATCTCAAAACCTTCAGGCTGCTCTATGTACACCTCTTCCTCAATAACTCCATTGAGGAACGCGGTCTTCACATCCATCTGATGAATGTGCCACCCCATCTGCGCTGAGAGAGCAAGGATCGTCCGTATGGAAGAGTACCTTGCGACAGGTGCAAAAGTCTCCTCATAGTCAATCCCCTCGATCTGTGAGAAGCCACGGGCGACAAATCTCGCCTTGCACTTCTCCACACTCCCGTCAGCCGCCTGCTTCACCTTGTAGATCCATCGCAAACCCACCACTGATTTCCCAACCGGTCTTGGGACAATCTCCCATGCACTGTTCCTGACGATCGAATCATATTCTTCGATCATGGCATCAACCCATGCGGGTTCCTCCACAGCTTCCTCAAAAGAGGATGGCTTCGTCACAACACATTGACTCACAAGAGCCATGTATCCAGTGTACCGATCCGGTGACTGCCTCTATCTGCGTTGTGTTGTAGGTGGTCCTACAACCTTCTCTGCATCTCGAGCCAGTCGCTCAGCTTCTGTAGTGCGCATGCGCCCTCTGATGGTTGGCGCTGCATGGGTGGTTTCTTCCACCTCCTGAACTTCCTCTTGTGGCTGATCCACATCCGGAAGCTCCTCCTTAGGAACTAACGGCTCCTCATCTGCATGCAAGTGTAGCTCCCTCTCAAGCGAACACTGCATGGCTTTCTCCTCCTGAAATTTTATATCCCGTCGCACAACAGTCTTTCGACTATCTGAAAAATACACCCGATAGTTGTGAGGTGTATCGGTGTACCCCAAAAATATTCCAACCTCAGCGGTTGGATCCAGCTTCCTTCTTGCATCCTTCGTCACATGCATGTAGACAGGAGAACCAAAAATCCGCAAATGGGAAATATCAGGCCTCTTGCCAGAATAAGCCTCCTCCGGTGTACTCATGCCAAGAACCTTGTGAGGACAACGGTTTTGCACATACACTGCTGTATTGCATGCCTTAGCCCACAAGTGAAGGGGTAGGCCCTGATCATGCAACATCGCCCGTGCAGCACCCACGATCGTTCTGTTCTTCCGCTCAGCCACCCCGTTCTGCTGTGGGTTATGGAGTGCGATGAGCTCTCTCCGAATCCCTTCTGCGCTGCAGAGCTCCTTGAATTCAGCCGAGATGAATTCACCACCGTTATCACTCCTTAGAGCAATCACCTTCTTCCCCGACTCCTTCTCGACCAGTGCTTTAAACTCACAGAACTTCGCGAATGTATCTCTCTTCTTCGACATGAAGAAGATCCAGCACTTTCGAGAGAAATCATCAACAAAGATCACATAATACCTGTGCTTTGCTGTCGAAGCAACAGAGAAAGGACCACACACGTCTGTGTGAACTCTCTCAAGGATCGTCGTGGCGCGACTATCCTTCTCGTGAAAAGTGGCTTTCACATACTTCCCTAAAGTACACCCCTTGCATTGATCTGACTGCGCAAGGGTGCCCTTAGGAAGTCCAGTAGAAATCTGCTGCAGAATCTTCAAAGCTCCATGGTGAAGATGGCCCAATCTCTTGTGCCATAGTTCGCCCTCATCATCCCGGCTCACCACTTCTCCCGCCTTGCATTCCATAGCTGCGCAGTCATCTACCTGCAACTGATAAAGGTTCTGAGTTCGAACCCCTATCTTCCGGGTCTCTCCAGTAGTCTTACTGCGCAGGAAGGCTTTTCCTTCGCTGAAGACCACATCATACCCCTTATCCTCCAACATCGCCACAAAGATCAAGTTCTTCTTCAATCCAAGTACATGCATGACATCCTTCAATACAAAGGGTTTACCAGACTCCCTCTGAAAGGATATGGTACCGATACCAGTCGCACTGTATCTACCATCATCGCCCATCTCGATGTGCACACCCAAATCTTTGTCCTCCAGATCTGAGAACAAATCCCGATCTCCCGTCATATGAAATGACGCACTGCTGTCCAAGAACCATACCGATCCCATCACACTTGAAACCAAGCATGCGATCAGTGAAAATTCAAGCTCGAACTGTGAAGCCAAAGCTTCTCCATCTACAGATCTTCCCGCTTGCTTGTTCTTCTTCTTCTTTGGACAATTGGTAGCATAATGTCCGTGATCATGGCAGTGAAAACACTTCACTTTCGCCATATCCTGCTTCTTGCCCTTAGCTCCAGAATGAGAGGTTTTCTTACCCTTCCTTTTCTTAGCTTTGGACACCAAAGCGCAGTTTTCTTCATCAGCTCCCTTTGATGAAGATCCATCTCGAGTAGTCCTCCTTATCTCCTCCTGCATGAGATCTGCCCAAAGGCGCTCCCATCCCGGCAGCTTCTCCCGACCATTGACACTATCTTGATATGAGTGCCAAGCCTTAGGAAGACCAAGGAGAGCCAGGTCGACCATGTCCTCTTCATCGACAGTAACCCCCACACTTCCCAGCTCATCTCTGCATTGAGTGAACTTCGTGAGGTATTTGGCGATACTGTCGCCATTCTCCATCTTGATGTTCCTGAGCTTATCTTTGAGCGCCAGCTTCCTTTGGTCGCTCTTACTCTGGAATAGATCCGTCAAAGCTTTCCACATTAAATATGGAGTAGCCTTTCCATGCAGGCTGGATACAATATGATCCTTGACGCCCTCCAACAGGATCCTTCGACATTTCTCCATCTTCTTTTGCCATGCATCGACTTCAGCAGGATCAGTGGGCTTTTGGACATCCGTATCTACGAACTCCTTCAGACCATTATCTTCTAATACTGCTTTCATGCGATCCTTCCATGCAACATAATTCGAACTGCCTTCAAGAGCATATTCGAGTCGCAAACCGTTGAAAGACATTTTCAACACCGGCACCAAGAAAACAAAACTGCTGCAAAATTCGAATTCCACCTCAAAGCTCAACCGCTCTAGATCTGTGAGAACAAATTGTTTCTAGCACAGAGATTGACTGCAAGGGGCATTTACCAGACCTTTCACTTTCCGAAGAAAGATGAATCCGGAGGCTACCTGGCCCGCATGCAGACTCTGTCTACCGAAATAAGTTTGTAATCACTTTGATGATCAATCTGAACTTCAATAGCTCCGATACCATGTAGAAATTTGCTGAATAATGATTAATTATCCACCGAGACTATCCTGATCACATACAATTCGAATTTATATGCAACACATAATCTCTTCCACTCCAGATCAACTCAGATCATCACACATGCGGAAATAAAATCAAGCGATAACACATCAAATCATCATACACATTAACACAGTATGTATGGGGAAAGCTTATAGCTGAAAACCCCGCAGCTATTGTGTATATTATAATGGAGAAATCAAGTAACAAACTCAGTACAATACTCCTCACAAGTACTCAGTACTTTCTCATACAGTTACCCACAATCTAGCTCAGTTTTGAACAGGTTACTGGTTCAAAACTCACCGCCAATTGCCTTGCCTCTATTGCATGTTTCAATGCTATGGGATGGCCTCTTTATATAGATAAACCACCAGCCTGAACTGCGCAATCCTCATGGCTTACTCCACCTATCTGTGTGTTGCAAATAGCAACAATATAGTCACAACTGATAGCTAACTCCACCCTTTCATCTACCTCTTTCACTGGTCTCCACTGAACTGATCATGCACTGTAGTGAACTGATGTGTTCTTGAGTTGAATAATGAGTTACTAATTTATGAATTAAATAATATTTAATTCACTCCACTCATAACTAATTGATTATCTAGTTAAACTAATCTCAACTAGTTCAACTAAAATAAACAGAACACAACTCCACTATTTGTCTCATTAACTCCCAGCACTTTTTCATTTCAGCAGCACATTTTCATTTCCTTTCAAGTCTTATCATTGTAAATTTCAAATTGCTTTTAAAGTTTCAAGTTGGTAAATCATTATAGGGGATATCACTTCCTTGAAAAAATATAACCAAACTTGTTTTCATCTTAGAATTTCCATTTCACCTTAGAAAAACCAAAAACGACAAAAAGTTAAGAAATAGGTTATCTTGCACATATAGTGCGCCGCACTTCATCAGCTTACGATTCCCGGATTGACAAATTAAATGCAGCAATTTAGGACACACTAAATTGACCAAACAAGTAGCCCTCAGAGAACATGGAAGCAGGAATATGGACACTACATTTTGATGGAGCAAATTCTAAAGAAGGTAATGGAGCTGGAGTGCTATTTATTTCTCCTACAGGCAGATGGGTGCCATTGTCCTTCAAACTAGAATATGAAGCCACCAATAACGTGGCTGAATATGAAGCACTCCTGTTAGGATTGCAGACAGCCAGGAACATGGGCATACAAAGTCTAAAGGTTCTGGGAGACTCAGAGCTGGTAGTTAGACAAGTCAGGAATCAGTGTCAGACCAAACATCCTAGGCTAAGGGCTTATAGGAATGAAGTTTGGGACATGGTAGAAAATTTCTTCTTGGCATTCAATATCCAGTTCAAGCCCCGAGAATAGAATAGGATGGATGATTCCCTTGTTGTGGTTGCTAGTACATTTCGACCACCTCAGAACCCTCTTTTAAGATATGAAGTTGAGGTGCGTTACCGGCCTTCAGTCCTGGATAACATCAAACACTGGCAGGTATTTGAGGATGAAGAACAAATGAAGAGATTCCTGGAAACAGTAGGGGAATTCTCCAATATGGAGATTGATGATGAAGAAGAGGTAGAACCTGAAGATATTCCAAAAAGAGATTGGGAGGAGAAAGTGGCAGGAAGCAAAGTGTTGCAGCTAAAGGGAAATATTATACCTAGAGGGCTGGTGCTTCTAGAAAGATTATTTGACAAGAATGATGCCTCATTGCAGCCCAACAAAGTGGTAGAAGAAAATTAGGTTGAAGACCTGAATTTGGGTACTGAGGCTGACCCCAAAATTGTCAAATTGTCCAAGAAGATCCCTGGAGAAAATAAAGAGCTATATCAGAAATTATTTCAGTCTTACAAAGACGTGTTTGCATGGTCCTATCAGGATTTGAAAACGTTTGATATCAGTATTATGCAGCACAAAATTCCATTGAAGACAAATGCAAAGCTCCATAAGCAGAAGCTCAGACAAATAAATCCCCTGCTGCTGCCTTCTATTGAGAAAGAAATTAAGAAGCTGATGAAGGCCAAAATAATTGTATCATTGAGGTACTCTGAATGGGTGGCAAACCCTATCCATGTATGCAAGAAGAATGGAGAAATAAGGCTGTGTGTGGATTTCAGAAATTTAAACAGAGCATCCTTAAAGGACAATTATCCACTGCCTAAGATGGATCACATCTTGCAGAGGGTAGTTGGAGCTTCCAGAATGTCAATGATGGATGGATTCTCTGGTTATAATCAAGTGGCTGTACTTCCGGAAGATTAGAAGAAGACTGCTTTCACCACACCGTGGGGTACATTTATGTATGCCAGGATGCCTTTTGGATTGATTAATGCAGGGGCCACTTTTCAGAGAGCAATGGATATTGCTTTTGTTGGGGAGCAAGATAAATTCCTGATGGTCTACCTTGATGATATCACTGTATTTTAAAAAAATGATGCTGAGCACATTGAACATCTCTGGAGAACTTTTGAGAAATGCGGAAGGTATGGTCTCTCCCTTAATCCTCAAAAGTATTTATTTGCATTAGAAGAGGGAAATCTTTTGGGCCATATCGTGACTAAGGATGGGGTGAAAATAGATCCAAAGAGGGTAGAGGTTATAAATGGTATTGCTTTTCCCAGAAACAAGAAAGAGGCACAAGTATTCCTAGGGCGCATTAATTTCTTGAGAAGGTTTATCCCTAACCATGCTGAGATAGTTAGGCATATAACAGATATGCTGAAGAAGAATAATGAGGTAAAGTGGTCACAAGAATCACGGGAGGCATTTACCAGGATAAAGAACGCTTTTACAGAAGCCCCTGTGCTCGCTGGACCAGATTATGATAAACCTTTCATGATTTTTTCTTTTGCATCACCTCATACAATAGCAGGAGTTTTATTGCAGAAAAATGAGGAAGGGTATGAGCAGCCTATTGCCTTTTTCAGTCAGGTGCTCCATGATGCAGAATTAAAATACAACATATTGGAAAAGTAAGCATACGCTCTAGTGAAATCCCTCAAAGATTTCCATGTATACATCTTACAGTCCCACATCACTGCATTTGTGCCTGCAGCTGCTGTAAAATATATTCTTATTCAGGGGGATATTGAAGGGAAAAGAGGGAGGTGGATTGCTAAGATACAGGAGTATGATTTAGACATACGCCCTACTAAGCTCATCAAAGGACAGGGGCTTGCCAAAATGTTATTTGAGTCAAACAATCAAGCCATGGGCATAAATTTTTCCATTATAGCAGGTGAAGAATCTGAGGAGAAAGAAGAACGACATGGAATTGGAGTAGCTACTCCAGAAACACATGTAAAGTACCTCACCAGTCCGTGGTACAAAGAGATAGTAGAATATCTCCTCACACTTAGCTACCCCCCAAGTTGTGACAAAACTAAATACAGAGCGCTGAGACTGAAATCACAGAAATATATAGTCACCAATGGCTGGCTATACTGGCAAGCTCCCTCAGGTATCTTACTCCTGTGTCTCACAGAAAATGAGGTAGAGAGTATTATAGCAGAATTCCATGAAGGGATCTATGGAGGCCATTACAGCTGGAGGGCCACAGCTCATAAAATTCTGAAAGTTGGCTTCTATTGGCCAAAGCTTTTTGGAGATGTTTTTGCCAGGGTAAGAGCATGTGATAAATGTCAAAAGTTTGCTGAGAAGCAGAAATCAACACCATTTCCCCTGATTTCAGTGCATGTGGATGAACCATTCAAACAATGGGGCATTGATTTTATAGGTGAGATACATCCTCCATCAAGTGGACAACATAAATGGATATTAATAGCCACTGATTATTTCACTAAATGGGTGGAAGCCATACCTGCAAGGAATGCTACAGATACTGTGATCATAAAGTTTATGGAGGAGAATATCATATCTAGGTTTGGCTGTCCTGTTAGGATAGTGACTGATAATGCACAGGCCTTCAAGTCTGCAAAATTTATGAATTTCTTCCAGCAATACAATATCACACTGAGTCACTCTACATCTTACTATACACAAGGCAATGGCTTGGCAGAGTCTTCAAATAAAACTCTGGTGAGGGCCTTGAAGAAGGCTATCAATGAAAATCAGAAGAATTGGGATTCCCAATTGAAATTTTCTCTATGGGCTAATAGGATCACTAGCAAGAGAACAACTGGGAAATCTCCCTATGAATTGGTATATGGACGAGCAGCAGTTTTTCCTGTACAACTAGCCTTACTAGTGGCCCGATTCATGCAAGAAAGCCAGGAGGAACCTGATGATATGATCAGGAGAATCAATCAATTGGTGGAATTAGAAGAAACACAGGGCCATGTGAATAAGAGGTTAGTAGAATATCAAGAGAAAATGAAACACATTTTTGATCAGCACGCAAAAGACAAGAAGCTACAGATTGGTGATTTGGTGCTCAAATGGGATATTCAGAGAGCTGAGAAGGGAAAACATGGTAAATTCGACCCCCTTTGGTTTGGTCCGTTCAAAATTTTGGAACAGGGGGGCAATAATACTTTCAGGTTGGAGAATTTACAGGGTGACTTGCTAGACGCCCCTGTAAACGGTCAATTCCTTAAGCCCTACTTTCAGTTCTGATTCAGGCAAAGATAGCCTAATGTATTATATTGTATGATAATTTCCTTTTTTTTGTTCGTTTGAACAATGTTGGTGTTGTGATGAATTATAAGTGAAAAATGGAGGTGTTGGAGAGCAGAGTCTGCGTACATGATGATCAGAGGGTCTACGAGTTCTTGACACGTCCAAGGATGAACATGCCGTCCCCAGGTGGAGCCAATATTGATCATAATCGGCTTCCTATAAAATTCCAGAGACAAACTGACTTATAATCCTGCAAATCCTCTCTTCCAGCCTTAAAAAATCATTTCTATGAATATCATTTCCTTCCCGCCCTCAAATTAAATTACAAAAAACCACAGATCGTAAAGCTGAAAATTTTACAGGCCTAGCCCCTTCTGCTAAGCCTCCACTCCTTTCCTCCACGGGACCAAAAACCAGAACCAAAAGCAAAGGCACTAGGCACTTATCAAATAATATTGGGCATGTTCTTAGCAGTCCAATCAGACCATAAATCAACGTACCTCAGCCCTCCCGCCATTGTGGTCCCTGTGCCCAAAACACTGTTTAAAATCGGGTGGTATGTTTCGCACCGCCTTTCAGCGGTAGGCGGTATTTCTCCTTGGGCTAGCGATTCGATACAGTGCTCACCACGTGTCCCCGCGTACGGCCCGAATACCGCCCTCCATCGCACATTATTGTTCGGACAAAGACGCACAACGATATTCATCACAATCATCCGATCTCGAGGTCATCATCCAACGGTCATCACGCCCCGAAGCTGCACGAGTTTTAGTGCAAGTGTACAGTGCTCCTGGCCCACATTCCATCACCTCCGACGCTCTTTCAACAGTCGATCTCCTCCTGAGATCGGATGGTCAAGACCTGCTCATCCCGCTTTTGACCAGCTCTCACAGTCAGCACTCCACGTCATCCATTTCCCGTTGTCCCGATATCGTGCCACCTGTCTCCCAGTTTTTCTCCACGTGCATTCCACCACCCCAGATCTATATTTGGTTCATTTCTTCGTTTATTACGTATTTTCACAATTATGTTCACATTCTTCTCCATGACCACTCCACACTGTTGTGTTGCATTTTCTTCGTCACCACCCTGCGCCGCTTCACCATTTCGCTAGTCTGTACGACCGCTTCCATTAACCCCGCCACATCTTCCATCCTCATATGCTTGGACTTCTTAACATGTTCTCGGGTTTTGCAGGTTTATAGCGATGGAGAATTACCATAAGTTCCAGCCCCCATTACAAAAGCCGAGTACACTCCAAAGGACCATTTATTAGAGGCAGAATTATGGAAATAGGATTTGGGAAGTTGTTATGACACGGATTTCATTAAAGAAGCAGGGGTAAAATCTATCAAACCCTCCGGAGTTATTCAAAGTGCAGATTTTTGCAGATGAAGACATTAATGTTGCGGAAAAGAGTATCAGTGGAAGATCTAGGAATTCAATGTCCAATATTGAATATTTTCAACCTTAATTCAGGGTCTAGCCGGCAAAGGGTACGATGCATGAAAAAAAATACCCTCCAGGTCTTCTTTCAGGCGAATTTTCCTTCAGGAAAGGACAGGATGTTTATGTGATATTACTTGTTTCTAGTGTTCCTAAAGAGACTTTCACCCACAACATTTACTTCAGGAAGCAGGCTCCAGAGTACATACAACATTACAGAGTCATCAAACAATATGGGCGGGCACTGTTTCATCATTTTTTCTTAATGAGACAATTAAATGATCACACCTACCCCTTTTATTATGTTTTCTGTTCCTCCTATAAAACTCTAGGAGAACGAATTATTTAGGGTTCCAGATTTTATTAGAAAATGATGCAGTGAAAGGCCTTTTGCATACATTTTGTAAAATTCTTGTATGAAGGCTCAGAGCCCATAGGGTCTCAGTGAGGAGGAGTTCTATCTGTCAAAGAGGATTCTGGTCTTTGGTATTTCACAGTCTGTAATCTTCTTTATTGTGTTAGTATTAATAACATTTCATTTCATCCATCTTTCTTGTATCATGTTTTGGAATGCGAGTGGCTCACTGATTTTTGGTATGGATTCATCCTAGTTGATGCCCATGCTCGGATTAGTCAAGCGCTTTAAATATGGCTCATGCATGATATTTTGTTCCATTATACAGCTATCCATACTTCTGCTATATTAGTTGCTTTGAGAGGATGCTTTTAAACTGCTATTATCATGTATGGATTCTTAGATTGGTAAGCCCACACATGGTGGTATTGTATATTTGGGTATCAGCTGAATGTTAACTAGTATCTTCTCAATATTTCTTTCACTACGTACACCTTCTGATAATTTATTTTTGTGAAGTATTTCTGAATCGGCCCGCTTTGCAGTAAACTGTCTCTGAATTATCTGTCGCTTTTGTATTAGAAGTTCTGCATCTTGCATCTGCAGTGTCTCTTTTCCTGTGTCAGTTTCTGAGAGTTTGGTCCCATTCTATTTCATTTTCCTATTTACATGAGATAGCATGTGATCTGAAGCTGACAACTTCACACATTACATTATACGCTCCTTGCTATGATAAGATGTCCTAGGCACTGGTCTATCACAACTCTAGGCTGTCTCTAGGAGCTACAACAGGGACAAACAAGACAGCCTATTGTTAACGATGTTCCTTTAAGTGGTAAAAATTCTGGTGTAGGGTCTATGCTAATGCTTAACTATGCGAATAGCAGTATGCCTTTGGCTAACTCTATTGCGTCCATATGGGCGAACCAACCCCAAAATAAATTTGGGAAAGGGGGTAACTTTTACACTCGGGGAAACCAATAGTTCGCCCCTCAATACAACATAGCCTACTGTTACACAGCATTTTTTTCACTGTCCCTGCAATCCCCAACTCGCACATTGGAGGGTCGTTTCTGTGACCAATACGCAGTGTCATGCTTTGAAAATACCATCCTTTCATCCATTTTTATGAAAGCAACATTCTTCTTGTTGACATTTCCTTAAGCAGAGCTGTGAAAATCCCTATTTTTTCCTTAGCGTGAGTAGCTCGTTACATCCTCGCGCCGACCAAGAAATTTAACACTGAGCCCGCACCACTTGGCACTCTGTGCCAGTTAGACACCCGAGCCAAACTGTTTATGAAATGTTTTTTAAAACTAGAGGCAGAGGTTCCATTCCAACCACCTCGGGGATGAGTCATTGGGAGTGGTTGAACTAAAACAACCACGGACTCCTTCCTTTAGTTAGTAGTTTCCACCTCCCTTGGAACTCTCCTAAAGGATAGGACTCCCTCCCACCTTTGTAGGGATACCAACCTCCTCTCTTCCCTCTATATAAGAAACTATAACCTTTAGTAGAAGCTAGCTAAATGGTTGAATAGCTGAACTAAAAGAATTATACTGTAGCTAAGATGCTAGAGGAAATAGAGTAAGAAATATTTTGTTGAGAGAGCTCGAGTTGATGAATTCTAAGAGAGCTTGAGTCTGAATTCCCTGACCGACAGTTGAGACACATTTCATCTGAACCCCGCTAGAGGAGATTGCGACGTCAAAGAATCGGTTGTACTCTTCCTTCTACTCATTAATATACATGACTAATGTTTGGTTCCACTATTGTGTTATGATGTTTATTTGATGTGATATGTTTATCCCTCTTTGACTGCTAATAGTTGTGAGTGAAACTATTCTATCATATGTTGTTCTTGTTCTTTGTCCTATGTGCAGGTATCTGAGCGTGGTAGCGAACGGATCGTGACTTGCCAAGGCAAGAGTGAGAGACCACTACTCTTTCCGCAACATCGACAGTGTTGGATTCAAGGTAGGTCAATCTACCATGTCTTTTGTTCATTCATTAACTAGGAAGCAACACTTTAGCGTGTCCTTTTGTTACTAGACCCACCCTAGGGCTAGAGGGATTGTCTCTGTCCGCAGAGAGGATTTACCTTCATAATACCTACGGATAGTAACCATACACCCCTACACCCCCACCCATAGGAAACCTTTATCAACAAAGTCCTACTTATCCCATTGGTAACACATTGATGGGCAGACCCTACGATCTGAATGCTTAGCCACTACTTCATTGGCTAGATCCGAGGGAAAACATGCAATTACCATTTTTGGCAGCTCTAGACATCCCTGACATCTATAAACTGACCAATGATCCCATCAACCACAGCCCACTCTGACCTCTGGTACCGAACAAGATTCCATCTGACATCCCTAATTTCAATGGGAAACAAGGGGATGATCTGGCTACACATGTCACCACCTTTCATCTATGGTTTGTTTCTAACTCCATGGTGGATGATAGTATCCGGCTTCGACTTTTCCCCCGCACTCTCAAAGGCAACGTTGCCAAATGGTACATTGAGTTACCACGTGGGGTTGTCAACACTTTTGGTGCCTTTGCTATGGAATTTCTTAAAAACTTCCAATTACCTATTAGATACGAAACTGACACGGAACTCTTAACCTCGCTGCACCAAGACACCGCCACCCACATCTCTAGTAACATTCATGAATGGAGAATTAGGAGGAGGTTGGTCAAAGCTCCAATCCTGGATCATCTCTTATCCAACTGGTTTTGTAAGTCACTCTTACTACCCCTAGCTAAGGAATTTTGTTTTTCTGGTGTGGTCACGTAAGACCAATCCATCCGTCGTGCACAGCATTTAGATCTGATCTATTCGCAATCAGGAACACTGCATGATTTACTCCCTACCCCTGGTAATTCGAATCCTCCCGCTACTAAAAAACCCGAAGTGCATGATGACAACCTCGTTGGTGTGATCTTTGGCATAGCCACAAAATATCTTAGCAGGAAAACCTCCCATCCATCTTCGACTGCCACCGCCCCAACCAATCGACTACTCTTCCTACCACTAAGGTAAATTATGCGCAGTTTTCACAAAAACCTAGCAGCAAGAACAAGAAGAACAAGAAAAAGACCTCTTCTTCTGAAGAGCAGTCGGATACTCAGAATAATCCCAATCAGAAAAATGCTGCTAAGAACAAAAAAGGAAAGGAGAAACCCATGAAATTTCCTTGTAGAATCTGTGTGGAGGACCACTTGACATACAAATGTCCTCGGCTGTAGGAATGCACATTTTTTATCACAAACAAGGACTCTAGGAGGACACTTGTCGTTCTTCATAATCCCTTCCCTAATCCATAATAGAAAAAGCAAAACATGGTTTCAAACCCACCAAAACCCCTGCAAAGGGGCAACAGGGTACCCATCCTTCCAGTGAAGGATCATCCGCCATTTATGGCGTAGAAAGTGTTGAACTCCAAACACGAGCCAAAATTTATGGAAATCCTATCATTAATGCTTAGGAACCTGGTACCAGTTCGAATCCACTACCGCCCAATGATTTTCATATCAAAAGGCCTACTGCTGACCCCGCGATCCATCCCCCCAAAGGGACACTTCGACGCACAACTCATAACACCTCTGCACGTGCTGCCCAAAAATACAATATTGTAGAAGATTTGACGCAAGCACCGCCAGCCATGTCTGTACTCGAAGTATTGAAAACCTTCCCAGCGCAAAGGAAAGCTCTACTTTCGGCCATTGGTGGAATCGACCCCCAATATTCTACACTAGCCATCTTCGACATGGAGAAATATAAACCTTGCCTCTCACACCAACTTGCGTTCCAGGTGCAAGTTGTTTTGAAAGGGATACCAATCCATCGCACTGTCATAGACGAAGGTGCTTCGACCTGTGTTATGTCAACTACATGCTAGCTGGTGTTGGGTTCTCCTACTTTGTCCCTGCAGTCGAATTCCATTAAATCTTTCGATGGCCACACTTTCCTCCCAAAAGGCTACCTTGCTAGCTTTCCCATTTCTCTTAGTGGTAAAATGATAACGGTGGACATAGAAGTCATAGATCGTCATCTCGACTATAATATGTTGCTAGATCACAGTTGGTCTTACATAATGACTGCCATTTTCTCTTCGGTCTTTCGACTCCTCCTCTTTCCATTGGATGGTAAAATAGTCACAGTGGATCAATTATCCTTTTGCACCCCCGATTATTCAGTGTTACCAAGTAGCACTGTACCCCTAGTAGGAGGCATTCTTGACTCGTACGTCAGCGTTAGTACTGGTATTCTAAAGGAATATTCCCTAATGGGTTACTTTCCTCTCCCGCCACCTAAGGTTCCACATACGATTGCAATGATATCCACCATTTCAGATGACTCTATCGATCCATGGATCCTACTGGCACCTTCAGACATTGATTCCTACGGAGATCAGATGTCTCTATCACCGGCAGAGTTGGCTTATCAAGCCATCCAAATAGCATCTGAACCCTCCACTTCGTTGGTTTCAACCAATGGTACCACCCTCTCTCCCATCATAGTTCATTCTAGGTATCTCCTCGATGAAGTACTGCCTACGGACGAAGCTATTTGAGAGATCATGTCTCTAGAGGAATGGCCTTGGGGAGAGTTCATCATCGCGCTTCGATATTTGATTCGAACACGATCACTACTCAAATCCCATATTTTGACCCACCTGAGATCGTTCCCTCCACTTACACGACTATTCAAACTATCGATTCAAAAGGGAACTTGGGAAATCTTTCCAAGACTATGCTCATAGATATCTCGGTCAAAACGGGTATCGTGGAAAACATTCAGATTGGAGCCAATTTAAATCTAGAGGAAATTGCATGCTTCACATCCCTTTTTAAGGAATTCCATGATGTGTTTGCTTGGTCTTACAATGAAATTCCCAACATAGATCCAACTATTGTTGAGCACGAAATCAAAGTTTATGAAAATGTCAAGCTTGTCTGGTAAAGACTCTAACCTGTCCACCTCGCAAAGAGGCTTCCATTAAGAATGAAGTCAAAAAACTCTTACACGCTGGTTTCATCTATCTCATTCCTTTGGCTGAATGGGTTTCCAATCCGGTTCCCGTAGATAAAAAACAAGGCACCATCCGGGTCTTTGTTTATTATCGTGATCTAAATGCCACTTGTCCAAAATAAAATTATCCTACGTCGTTTATAGATCATATTCTCAACGATTACACTCAATGTGAATCTTTCTCCTTAATGGATGGATTCTCGGGCTATAACCAGATTGCGATAAAAAAATATGACCAGCATAAAGTCGCCTTCATCTGTCCTTGGGGCACATTTGCGTATCGTAAAATCCCATTCGGTCTGAAGAATGTGGGAGAAATTTTTGAAAGGGCTATGGACTATGCCTTTCACAATATTCAGCACATTGTATAAGCTTACTTGGATGACCTTCCAGCTCACTTCAAGAAGTGAACCCACCACCTTGCGCATCTGAAACAAATCTTCGCTCAGTGTAGGTTCTACAATATACGTCTAAATCCACATAAGTGTGTATTTTTTGTCGAGTCTGGATGCCTTCTGGGATTTATTGTTTCCAAGCACAGGATTAGGGTTGATCCTGATAAGGTTAAGGCGATCATTGAATTACCTGCGCCACAATCTATTCTGCAACTCCAACGTTTGCAAGGGAAAGCAAACTTTTTACGTTGTTTCATAGTAAACTATGTCAAGATGACGAAAGGCTTTATGCACTTAATTAAGAAAGGGACACCGTATTTTTGGGATGATCAGGCTCAACTATCATTTTATGCCTTGAAACGAGCACTCATTTCCGCCCCATTTCTTAGTGCCCCCAACTATTCGCGTGACTTTCTCCTCTACCTGGCAGCTTCACCATCCTCGTTAGGGATGGTTTTGGTTCAAGTTCATGATGACGATAATGAAAATGTGATATATTATTTTTCAAATGGTCTCATTGGACCCGAACTACGATATTCACATGTGGAGAAACAATCTCTCGCAGTGGTCTTCGCTGTCACCCGACTCCGACACTATATATTGTTTCGGTAGACTACCGTAATTGCTTTGGAGAATCCCATGCAACACATCATGTCTCGACAAATTATTATAGGAAAATATTCCAAATGGATTTTAATCCTCCAACAGTTTGATTTGGTTTTCACTGCTTCCAAAGCAAAGAAATCTCTAGTCTTCGCCGAATTGTTGTCGGACCTTCCCAAAATTGACCCAGAAGATGTAGCTCATGATCCATTTCCTGATGAATCTGTCTACCTAGTCGATCCTTTTGATCCTTGGTATCCAGATATTTTGGTCTACCTCCAAAATCAATGATTCCGCCCAACTCTCACATTAAACGACCGTCATCGTATTTGTCACCAAGTGAAACACTACCTCGTGCTAACCGATACTCTATATCATCATAGTGTCGATATTATTCTTTGGTGTTGTCTCACTCTTAACGAGGCAGAACACGTTTTAAATGACTATCACACGAGGGCATGTGACGGACATCTTTCTGACATAGCTACTGCCCAAAAAATCTTGTGCGCAGGACACTATTGGCCCACTTTATTTAAATACTGCATCACAGCAATCGAAAAGTGTCATCCGTGTCATATTTTCATAAAAAAAATGCGGGCCCACCCCGCCCCTCTTCATTCGGTTGTCTCCGTTGGTCCTTTTTCTAAATGGGGAATAGACTTCGTTACATGCAACCCTACTTCTATGGATGGGCACAACTACATTGTAGTTGTTGTCGACTACTTCACAAAATGGGTAGAAGCCTTTCCCACTTTTAAGGCTGATGGAGAAACCGCCACTCTGTTCTTGTTCAATTAGGTCATCTACTGTTTCGGTGTACCCCTCTCTATTGTCACAGATCATGGGACACATTTTTCAGAACCATATGATGATGGAATTGACTTCCATGCTAGGTTTTCGACAAGATCAGTCTTTGTCCTACTATTCGCAAGAGAATGGTCAAGTCAAAGCCATAAATGGCGTCCTTAAAACCATGATTCATTGGTTATTCAACAACCATAAAACCACATGGAATCGGAAGTTATATTCTGTTGTGAAACCAGTTCCAAAAATAGAAGAAAAAAGATATCAACGCCTTATAAATAAGCCACTTCGAAGGGGAAACCTCCAATACATTACATGAATGAACAATTCTTGGATGATACAAATGATAAAACCTCCTTTCTATATATAAGAGTCCATGGGGCCACAATGTAATCCTAGCCGACCTAACAATAATAATTTAAGGGCACAACAATAACAATATGGGGGTTACAAGGGTACAATAATAACAATAAGGGGGTTACACTAACAACAATAAGGGACTATACTAGTAATATAGGGACCTAACATGCCCCTCTCCTTCAAAAAAGTGTTGTCCTCAATGCTTGAGTAGCTCTGGGTGCTTCTGTATAAAATTCTCATCCTCCATGTAGAATCTTCAGTGGGTAAGTTCTTCCACCATCGAGATACTCCAACTGGATTCGTCTTGCTCATCTCTTCGTTCGTAATCGTTCTTTTGGCACCTCTTTGATGTGATGTTGATCTTCCTTTTGTTTCATTAGATTCTGCACCAAAGTTAGGTTATCCTTTGAGAGTTGGAGAACTTGTTGTTGATGCTCGATGTGATCTTCCACCAATTTATCATCCATATTAGCTATTATTTGATCCTTCAAACCATCCAACTTAGCCTCCATTTCTAATTTTAAACCATCTATGTCATCTTCGGTTGCTCTTCGTAAGATCGAAATTTGTTGCACTTGGTACCGTAATTTTGATATCTCATACCGCAATTCTTCCTCTTCATGCGTCATAGTATAGCTTTTTGAGGGCTTAATGGGTATGGAATTATTTTTTGGAGGCATTATAGAACCCAATACTGATAAAAATTCTAAAATATGCCCTTCGAATCACTTCAAATTTCTTTTTCAAACAAACGTTATGAAATTTTAAAACCAACACACACCTTTTTCTTTGATTTTTTATTAACCCGATATTGAAATTGAATTACACATGTTATTTTGGATCCTCACTAATTGAAATTTGGCCCTATAGTATCCCTCCTAATCTTCTTCGAACGCTATAGGTTTGATTCGTACTCAGACTCTTCGGCAAAAGTTATGTGTCCAACTTCCCACAATGACCTAATTATGGATCGTGTTCGTATAGAGAATTGTGCGATTTTGCTACATGTCACCGTTTGCCTCTGTTGTTAAAATTTACAGATGTTGGTGAAAGTATAGACTATGTGATTCGGCATTTTTACGGCACTCCTAACCGATGCCCAGAGAGAGCTATGAATTATGAATATTTTCCCGCCCATCACCTTCTTAGAGATGAAATTCGGGAGCCTGAAAAAGACCTAACTTCCACATATCATATCTCCGAAAATATTGCGAACCAAGCTCTAAAATTTTGTGACAATGTTCCACAGGATTTTGGCTTCATGCTCTAAAAATTTCAGCTTATGAATCTTCGTAAAAAAAAAGTTATAGCGAAAATTCTACGATGACCTTTTTAAGTGAAATTCAAAAGCCTGCAAAAAGCCCTAACTTCCACAGATCATATCTCCGAAAATATTGCGAACCAAGCTCTGAAATTTTGCAATGATGTTCCTCAGGATTTCAGATTTGCACTATAAAAATTTCATCTTCTGAATCTCTGTAAAAAAAAAAGTTACAGCGAAAATTCCACGATGATCTGTTTGGAGTAGTGAAACCCTAGAATCCAAAGCTCTGATACCAAAATGACAACGAAACTGGAACAAAAATAGAAGAAAAGAGATATCAACACCTTAGAAATAAGCCACTTCGAGGGGGAAACCTCCAATACATTACATAAATGAACAATTATTGGATGACACAATTTACAAAACCTCCTTTCTATATATAGGAGTCCATGGGGCCATAATGTAATCCTAGTGGGCCACAATGTAATCCTAGCCGACCTAACAATAATAATTTAAGGGCACAATAATAACAATATGGTGTTAATGGGTACAAACAATAAATAAATAGTCATACCAATACAAGGGACTACACTATTAATATACAGAATTAATATATTACACGACAGGCATACCAAACACAAGAAAATGCTACATCTACGCTGGCCCCAACTTGCATTCGGTCCGTAAGAATTACTCCCAATTTTAGTATGAGATTTCATCTCCCAAGCCTCTGCCATTAGATCTCCTACACGACACTGCTGCTAAAGAAGAGCACTTACCTCGCTCGATCAATTGGATGAAACTCGTCGAGATGCATATGTCGTGCACTCGAAGCTCGTTGCAGCCGCCTGTGTGCGTTTCTTCAATACGACAAATTTGTCAAGCCTCGTTGTTTCCAAGAGGGTGATCTCATTATACTCTATGATCAAAGACATGACCTCTTGGGGGCAGGAACACTCCAACCATTATGGCTTGGTCCTTACGTTGTCATGAAATTCCTGTCAAAAGGAGCTTATGAACTTCAGGATTGTAATGGAATTCCACTCGCGGAGCCCCGGAACGGGCTCTATCTGAAGAATTATTTCGCCTAGTGTTCCACTAGGCATATGTTTTGTAATTTTATGTATATTAGTTTTGTCTTTGTTTGGTGTGTATGGATATTTTTCGTTTTTGAGTGTTTTTCTCATAATAACTTTTTCTTTTACACAGATGCCTTCTTCATCCTTATCGTACATTGGATATGTAGATGGTGCCAGTCGTCATACTCGGCACATTGCGTCAACTGCTTGGGTCCTCTACACACCTAAGCCGGAGCTCCTAAGTTCCGAGGGAATTTTCTTGGGTCATTCCACCAACAATATTGCTGAGTACATTTCGGTGATACAACTCCTCACGGAAGCTGCATCTCATGACATCTCCAATCTAGTGGTCAGGTTATATTCCCAACTCGTTGTTATGCAATTAAACAATTGTTATTGCATTCATTATCCAGTCTTATTACATTATTACTTAAGGGTACGACTTCTAGAACGTCAATTTCAAACCATTGTGTTTGAGCACATTCCTAGAGAATTTAATACATTAGCTGATTCATTGGAAAATTATGTGTTAGATTGGCATTTGGCGCATTTATTATAGAAAGAGTCATATATGAGTGTATATTTTTTATCATAAAAAATACATAAGAATTAAAAACACAAGAATCAAAAAATCACCAAAATATGTATATGTATAATATATGTTGTGTCCAGTCAAGTTACATCAAAAAACTTCTCAAAACTTGGGTGTTTTACAAAAAATTGGCTCTGCTGAGCCTTGCTCTGATATTTACACATCTATCTACTATTCCTCACGAGCCTGCTGCTCAAAATAGCATATAACTGCTCTGGATAACCTCCTAAGAGGCACTAAAAACCTCTCCGGCACACCCATTGTGTGCCGCTGTAGGTGAACTGGGATCTCCCTCATGGGAAGAGGCAGTACGCCCATGCTTAGACCCTCAAGGTTCCTAGCAAGCTCGTGAAAACTACGTGTGTCATCACCCTCTTTGGCGGTTTTTGCGCCAGCCCCAATTAGCTTCATTCCTCGCCTTGCATAGTGAGGGGCTCCAGCTGGACGGACAGGTGCCACATCTGTGTCAAGCAACAAGCTTCATGTCAAAAACATTTTCACCCATTAAAAAAAAAGTTGCATAAACATTCAAAAGATAAAAAAATACTTCAAACACTCATCAAGTTCTTTCTTACCATCTGGACCCCACTGAGTGCCTAGTGGCAATACCAACTTCGGTTCTGCTGTGTAGTTTGTCCCTGCATAGGGATAACCTTCAATCATTAGGATCTGGTCATCTATCCACGCAAAGAATGCATCATCAAAACAGTGATGGATTGGACCCTCTCCATTCTGCAGTATCAAAGCTAACCAACAAACTTGTCTTGGCTCCCGAGGTCCCAATGCATCCGTGATCATTCTTGGCCTCATTGCGGGCACCCGCTCTAGTATGAAACACACGATTAGTGTGCCATACCCAAACTCTCTTTGGGTTTGGGTCTTACATGTTGTCAGTTCTTCTCGAACCCGGTGGAAAACACCTTCACACCAGTCGAAAACCTGAGGTTGCATGTAATCCAGCGCTAGCAATACCAGGGCCTTGGTGGCCATGTGCTAACTCTTGGCTCTTACCAAGCGAACTATCATCCACAAGAGAGACCTCAATGGTCTCGCTGCCACCCATGCAATAGACACCCAGTTAATTACTGCCATAGTATTGTTTATGCAGTGAGTTTGGATGAGATCTGTAGTAGTGCAGGGATCAGCTCTGGAACCTGTCATATTGGGCCTCGGTCCTCTGCATGACAGGCTAGTCAAGTAGTATATCTCATCTTTCTCGATCGATATTGTGAAAGACATGATGTTGTTCATCCCACTGCTAGATGATCCATCTTAGAAGGTCTTCCTGCCCTCTCATCAGCTCTAAACGAGCATACTTCAATAATCTGCATCTACAGAGAACTAGCAAAGTAGCAACATCAGTAACCATTTCACGTTCTTCCCGTTCATGCTCTCTTTTGTGCCAAATACTCATGGGAAAATTCTTCACACCTGCACAAGAAACATTTCCAACGGATCAGTATTGGCTGGAACACTCTAAGATGATGAAAAACAAGTTCGAAAAACGTTTTTGCAGGCTAACACGGGCCCTAGTGCAAATCAATGTGTGCTAATGCACTGTCCCTTATTGGGCAGTGTGTTTAACGTGGCCGAAACAATAGGTACCTGTGTCAACCGCTAAAAATATTTAGGGCCTACTAAAAATCACATTTCCAGCCAGCAAAAAGAACTAAAATGACAAAGGAAAGCTAGGTGAAGGTTCAAGCCCTTACCTGGATCTCGCGGAATCAAAAAACGTTGCTCGGTTCGTCCACAATCAACAGCCGAAGTTTCACCACTTTTTCACTCCATAGCTCTATCACAACACTCAAAATAGTGAAAATGAAGTTTTTTTGCCTTCTTATAGCCATTCTGGAGGTAACACTCACTCAGTTAGTCTGTTAAAATTGGTAAGATTCCTACTATATTTTGTCGCAACTATTAGTTTTAAAATGTTACCGATGCTCTGATGGGTTGTCAGTGTTCATGTGTAGATATGACCGTGTTCGACCCAGTTTCAAGCTTTCTTTTTAGGGACTTTTTCTAGCTCATAAAACTAAAAAAACCCTGAGTTTCCTTCGTCGGGATCGTTAAACTACTACGACTAAGAAATATGAGCCATTCTTTTCCATCTTTTTCAAATCTCATTAAACAGAAAAAGTAACCGAGTTTTTCTCCGTGGGACTCATCAAAAATTCACGGTAAGCATCGAGTTTTTCTTCGTCAGACTCATTAAAGTTTCATGAAGGACATTGAGTTTACTCCGTCTCCTCATACTCATAACAAAATGAGGCAGATGTCCATTGAACATAGGTTTCTCACTTTTCTGGATTCAATGGACTAACTCACGGAAAATGAACTGTTTCAAGCTTACTATTCTCCCTTCGTCATGCCCAATTATCAAACATGACAAAGGTAACCCATGGATTTGTCTTTGACAATGTTTTTCAGACTCTCTAAATATGAAAAGATCACCTAGTTTTCCCGTCTGGACTCATTAAACTTAATCAGACGGGGAAAATTTTGGACAAAATGGATACTTATTCTGTTATATTTTAAAGGTCGATTTGGTAGCACAAAATCTTGAACATGGCACTTCCCATAAAACTCACTCGCATTTAGCCGAACCCTACCATCTATGAGTTTAGCCTTCGTATACCAATGTTTTTGCATTGGTGAATCCTGATACTCTTTGGTGTTCAATAAGCCTAAGTTGCCTCGTACCCTGTTAGAGTGCCTTCTATTGTTCAAGAGGATCCCGTTATCGACTACTCCTTATATCATCCAAGCCATCATATACCAGAAATTATTTGTCGTCCGTTATTCCCATTTGCTGTTGATTATTTCCCAAACACAACCATCTTTTCCCATTTCGTGTTGACTGATGTAGGATGCCTCAGTGCCTACCTTTTAACAGATATCTTCCTATCAACTTCAACATCTTATCTAGGAAGTTGATCCAAAAACACATCAGTACCCAGGTACTTGCAGACATCAGTGGCAAGTCACCTTGTGTTTGGTTGGGGGTTCTCATTATTGGCTTCTGATCGAATAATTCTATGAGAGTTCAACATCAACTCCTTTTATTCACACTCGCTATATTATATTGTGCATCTTGGGTACCATCATCATTATCAGTGGTTTCCCTCGTGTCTTTTAACAGTTTTCGTTATTTACTGGTAATTAGACGATTTCCGGCATGTTAGAATACAACTCATTCACTCACATGTATGGAAATATGTATTTTAGTGAAGCGTCCACCAAGACCTTGGGTTGAGGCTTACACCATTACAGTTTTGTTTCCTCTCCCAAGTTGCGATATTGTTTTTGGAGACAGCTTATAAGTTTGATCCTATTATGACAAATTCTTCCACGTTATGCTTATCGGTGGACACACTGTTCATATCTCTGTTCTAGAGAAATCATTTTGTTACCTACTGAGCATGGAAATGCCCGACTCAAGACATATACTATATTTTCTAAAATATGTTGTTGTTTTCAGATTTTCCTCGGTCGTCCAATTCCTCTCATTCTACTACACTTGTTATAAAGTATTTCGGCCATCGTATTCACCTCTAACCTCACACTTTAGGGGGAATCTGTTACAAAACAAATGACCTCCTCATCAGCTCAGAGGAGAAGGTAACATGGAAGGAATAAAATGATCTAGAAAAGACCCATTTTTGCCAAGGTAATGCACCCCAAAAACAGCTAGGCAGAGTTATAACTCACTTTAGCCATGCAAAGGGAGCTTTAATGCATAGGTTAATGCTTTGTCTTGCCAAAGGGGTGGCGTTATCCATGTTTGAATGTGAAAAGGGAAATATATTACAGAAAACTGACTAGCATTTCCAGCTTTTTCTCAGAAAGAGTCAATTCAAAATAGAAACTAAAAGGCATAAACATTTTATTAGGCCTTGCCAAACACAACTGGACTCCTATGGAAGGAAAAAACAAAGAAAAGTGAGGAAACATCTAGATCTTTCTTGATTCAAACTGGTTGAAAGAGATGGCAAGGTTTCCCCTCTCCATCTCCTATAAATTGGAGTTGTGGGCTCTTGGTATATGGTCGAAGGTTTGATTATATGTGGAGCAGAATTTCATTATTGTAGTGTGAGGCTTGAAGATCGGCAAAGTTCATTGAAGACTTTCTACCTTGAGCATCATCACACTCGAAGTTGGAAGATTGAGGAGGGCTTGGTGCAACTAATGGTTGTAATCCTCCTTTTCATAAATCAATAGAACTATATCTTTTTTGTCCACTTGATGCATCAGTGCCACAATTTTTGTTCAATCGTCTATGTAGCATGATATGAGCAGCTTAGATCTGCATTGTTTCATGTGTCTTATATGCTAGTTTAATTGATAGAAAGCTATATTATTGTGAAGATTACACGGGTGCTTTGATTTGCTGCAGGATCTGGATTTGGAGCCGGTGAAGAAGGACTTCTACTTCGCCGCTTGGTGTTCTCCATAGGATCTACCATCCACAAAGAGGTAATCATTCCAATCTTGCTTTGTCAATTACATATATTAGTATGAACATGCATGCAGTACCTTTGGAACTTTACAGCTAATCTTACAGTCTCCCTCGGGCACCGGAAAGCCTTGAGAGGGATACCCAATAACCACCACCTAATCATATTACCCTATAGAGATTATGAAGATAAATGATTAGCTTGGTTAATTTAAAAGAGATTACATGAAAAACTATCAAGCATGCTCGCCACTTGTTAACAATAAATTTGGTTAGTTAAGGGAAGTTATGTGGGCTCTTGTTTTCTAGGAGTGTGCCTAAATACAATGGGGAAGCTTCATGCATGCATTGAATAAGGGTGCTTTGTAATATTCCAAAATACGAAAAAAAGGAATATTGAACATAAAACTAAAAAATGCAGTAAATTTAATTACATCAAAAACATGAGCAGGTCACTGATCCATTTTATTATATATAATAGCATAAATGAAGTACAAGAACTTGAGGAAAAGACACTCAAGCTATGAAAAACAAGCCTAAAATGACCCAAAACCCCAAGACATGAAACATTGTTGTTGCATAAACAGCTGGGAGGATATGAGTGCATAATCCTGTTGGAAATAATTGCTAGTAGAAACTAGGAATGTGTAGATATGATGATAGGGTTCTCAGAAAATGTCAGGATCAAAGATCTGGGCTTTCTAGCACAATTCCAAGATAACCCAGAAAGGGTTTCCGAAAATACCAAAGATGAAAATTGTAGCCCTAGGGCTGAATTATGTTCTGCATTTGGGTAACTGTTGGGAGGTGGCTGATCTGATGAGAAAATATCGGATACTCCTCCCTACTGAATTTCTGGATAAAGGGTTTCTCCCCTCACTGGAAAAAATCTCAAAAACTTGGGTTATCAACCCTCCACTGAAACTGCCCTCCTGGATTGCGCAATTCTTGAAGGAGACTGCGTTGTTGAAGGTGGATGAAGATTGACTTGATACCGAAGGATGGAATTTAGCTCAAAGAACCTCTCCTGAGTGGGCACTCGAAGTCCCCCGAGGATGAGGATGGGATTTTCGCTTGGAAACACCCTTGTGCTAAAAAACACAGTAGAATCCTCTAAATAGCTGAAGCGTGAAAAAATTCATAAAAGACAATACATAAAAAATATATATATAATTCCCTCTATGGCTGCCATCCCCTTCCTTATATGCTTTGTGAGCCTCCTCCCCCTTGGTCCAACTCAATAATGATGCTACTCTCATGGAGACTTCCGCCCATTATGATTGTGTTGTCCTCCATTATCTCCACTACCTCCATGACTGCAATGTTGATTTGGTCATCCTTGACCCCCATTCACACCAAGGAGTGATTTATTCAACTTGATCCTATCTAGATGCATGGATCCACATTCACATTAGAAGTGGTTTTATTCCTTCTAAAGATATTTATACATCCCTCTACCCTCTTATTCATCTATCTATTTTACAAAAACGAAATTTAATATTCTAACTAGCTAAAAGCTAATTAGGAATATTACAATCCTCCCCTCCCAAATGTTTCTTGTCCTCAAGCAACTACAAGGATGGATGCTGCAAAATCTTCTCTCCTTCCCAAGTAGCATCCTCATCCAAAAGATTCCTCCATTAAATCTGATATTCTTTGATCACTGTGTTCCTTAGTTGCCCCTCCCAAGTATCCAACATATTTTTTGGTTGTAAAACAAAATAGCCCTCATCATCAATAGGTGGGAGATCCATAGTGGTAACTACATGTCTTACAAAGGCATTCTTGAGGCATGAGACATGAAAAAGGTTGTGGATCTTACTCCCAGTGGGAAGCTCTAACCCGTATGCTACCTACCCAACACAATGGTTCACTCTGGATGGCCCATAGAAATGGGGCTTAAGATTCTCTGCCCCCTCATCCTCTAGTGTAGATTGTTTGCAAGCCTAAAAATGGAGATAGACCAAATCATTCACCTAAAACTATCCCTCCATCCAACCATGATCTACATATAACTTATGTGGGTCTCGGGTTGTAGCAATGGTATCCTTAAGAGTATGGAGTATATCCTGACTCTCTCAGATCCAATATTTAGCTCTAGGAGCCTTGCTTGATCCAAACATCATACCAACAACTAATAGAGCATCATAACCATCTATAACCCAAAATGGGGGAATACTGATTTGCATATGAAATTTTGGATGGTAACAATATTCCCCCAAGTGGAGCCAGCGGAACCATTCTCTCTATTGCCTTGGAACATAGTTTTTCAAGTAGCTTCCCAGAAACTTGTTTACTACCTCTGTCTGCCCATCTGTCTGGGGTAATAATTGGTACTCAGTTTCAACTTGGTACCCCCCAAATAGAATAACTCCTCCAAAATTTATTCAGGAAGTGGTTATCTATATCACTGACTATGGCCTTAGGAAGACCATGAAGTCTAAGGAAAATCTTGGCCTCTTGTGAATCAATGTACTGTGAATAGATGGCAAAGAAATGTAAATACTTTTTTAGTTGAACAATGATCATGAAGATACAATCCTTACCATGTACTGCTGGCAAACTAGTAATGAATTCCATACAAATTTTCTCCCATTTCCCTCCCAGAAAAGGAAGTGACTACAAAAACCTTGGAGGATGGTTGTTTTCTTCTCCATTCTCTGGGAAAACTAGGCACTTCCTGATAAGTTGGAGCACATCCTCCTTGAGACCCTGCCATGAGAATCTCTCCCTAATGGCCTGATATGTCTTTATGAAACCTTGGTGGCCTGAGAGGGGTGAATCATGTGTTGCATGCATAATTTTCTCCTTAATCTTAGAATCTCTAGTCAAGAAGATCTAATCCTGGTAGTAGATGACCCCATTCATTACTCTATACCTCTCATCGGTCACCTGCCCATCAAGTACCTCGAATGTGAAGTGGTTCTTAGAATACTCCACCAATAGTTGGGACTCCTAATTTGTATCAATACTCATCAATGACAGTGTTTTTGGTCTCTTTGATAAGGCATATTTTACCTCATTGCTTCTCTCTTTGACATATTCAATGTCAGATTCATATGTCGGAATTCTGCTAACCTATTTTTTTTGTCTCTCTTGCAGCCGCTTTTTCTCAAGAAAAGATTGAAGATTGTGATGGTCAATCTTCACTTGGAAGTTGTTGCCCATCCAATATTGTCTGATTTTGGCCAATGCATGCATGATGGCCAACAAACCCTTATCATATATGGAATACACCTTCCCATGTGGTAGTATATTATGATTCTCAAAGGCTATGGGATGGCATCCCTGCACCAAGACTTTGCGAACACCATCCTCTGAAGCATCCCATTCCAGCATAAAGGGCCAAGTGAAATCTGGAAATACCAATACGAGACAAATTCTCTTCTCCTCCTTGAGCCAATAAAAGGCCCTCTGTGCAATTTTTGTCCCATCAAATTCTCCCCTCTTATATAGAACTGTGAGTGGTGCTACTCATTGTGAAAACCCTTTAACAAACTTCTGATTTGGTAGCCTCCTTGGTGGAATGCCTCCAAATACTGTAGAATAATGGGCTAGGATAGACTGCATATCTAAGTAGATTGATTTTTCCTTTCCTCCTCTGCGCAAATCAACCTCCATCTTATGTGTGGAGACTTCCTGAGGTGGATAGGTGTGCATGCCCCTGATCATTTGGTGCTTACCGCTCTTCTTATTTGTCCATTCCATCTGCAAGGTCTCCCAATCTGTGGTGACCTTCCCTAGTGTAATCAAATTACACTACTGTACACTCAATATCACATTAGTGTCAGGAATATCAACCAAAAATAAGTGATCAGTCAATGTGTATGTCCCCAAAGTTATAGTCAATTCCGGAACATACTTCACACACTGCATGGTTCTAGCTCCTGGAACCAAAAATGAGAATCCTTCAAAATCATCTGTAGGTATGGTTCTCTTCTGCACTAGCTGAGCATCAATAAAATTTTGGGTAGCCCCATTGTATATTAATATTGACACCTGTTTCCCCTAAACTATGCCACGGACTCTCAATGTCAGATACTTGGGTACTCCCTGCAAAGATGCAAGGGATCCTCCAATTGGAGAAAATGCCCCATTTCCACCCCTGGTGGTGGTGGATCCTCTCCTGGTGCCACAGAGCTGATGTCTCCTTCTGGCTCCTCTTCTTCATCCTCTTCACTATCAGAGAATGCTTCAATATAGTGTGCCTTTCTCGCAGCGCATCAATGCCCTGGTGCCCATGGTTCTTGGAAAGTGAAGCAAAGCTTCCTCCCCCTCAAATCTCTTCAGAGATCATCACTAAGAGGTCCTTTTCTCTAGTTCTCCTTTGGGGGAGGAACCTTCACATCTTTCCCCTTTGACTGAAAATTGTGTTTTTGCTGGAATGGAGCTCTTTCCCTTGGAAAAGCATCTTGTAATTCCCTAGCCCTCTTAATGGCATCTTGGAGTGTAGTTGGTCTAGTGGACTTTACCAACCCATGCAAAGGCTCTGCTAGCCTATCAATGAACATATATACTCTCCTAGTTGTAGATAAATCTGGCACCATGATGGAAAGTTTCAGGAATTTAGAGATATAGGTCTCCGAATTTCCCGACTACTTGAGCTTGGCTAGTTCAACAAAGTGTGCCTCTGGATATCTTCGTTCAAATCATTCTACCAACATCTGATTGAATTCTACATATGTAGTCACACCTGCATGCCCCAATGTAGATAGACCGTGAAACCACCATTCATGTGCTTCACCATCAAAGTGCAGCGCTGCTATCTTAATAGCTTCAATATCTGACACTTGGTTCAATTGAAAATAGATGTCCAATTTTTCCACCCAGACCTTGGTTGTGCACTTGGATGACCCATCAAAAGCAGGCAGAAAGAATCTACCCATAGTACGTTTCAGATCATTGTTCTGCATGTACCCCCCACTTCTATTGTTATTACGGAGTCTCCTATTATCCTTGATCTAATAGAACTCTTGGAAGTTTAGATTCTCTTTGAACCTTTGATATTGAGATTCACATTCTAGGAAGTAGTCACCAAGAGCCTCTTGTTCTTGGGGTCCTCCACCCCCATTTCCCACTACTAGGAATGTAGGCATGGTGGATCATTGGGAATCCTACTGCCCTACCAGTTTCTCACACCAGTTATGTGAAGTGTCAGAGCTTTCTCCATATTGAAACCCTCTTGGGGTCTCATTTTGTCTTTCCATCCTCATCTCCTTGATTTCTTTAGCAATATCTTGCATGGTTTGGAGAAGAAGCTTTGGAAACTCTTTTTCATCCATTTCTCCTGATATTGGAGTCTTTCCTTTGTCTTCTTCATTTTTTGCATAATAAAACCTTTGACCTCTATTAATATAACCCTTCTCTCATTCTGTAGTAGGTTCTTCTTCTTCTTATGACATAGATGTAGTGCCTCACATGCTGAGCCAATATTATGCTTTGATACCACTATATTATTCCAAAATAGGGAAAACAGGAATATTGAACATAAAAATGGAAAATGCAGTAAACATCAATACATAAAAAACATGAGCATATCACTGAGCCATTTTATTATATATAATAGCATAAATCAAGTACAATAACTTGAGGAAAATACTGTCAAGCTAGGCAAAACAAGCCTAAAATGACCCAAAACCCCAAGACATGAAACAATGTTGCTGCATAAACTGCTGGGAGGCTATGACTGCACAATCCTAATGGAAATAAATAATTCTGGAAACTAGGAATGCATATATCTGCTAATAGGGTGCTCAGAAAATGTTAGGATCAAAGATCTGGGCTTTTTAGTACAATTTCAAGATAACCCAAAAAGGGTTTCTGAATTACCAAAGATGAAAAATGCAGCCCTAGGGCTAAATTATGATTTGCAATGAGGTAACTATTAGGAGGTGGCTGATCCGATGAGAAAATAGTTAATTCTACTCCCTACTGACTTTCTGGATGAAGGGATGCTCCCTTCACTAGAAAACAAGCTCAAAAACTTGGGTTATCAACCCTCCACTGAAATTTCCCTCCTGGATTACGCAATTTCTGAAGGAGAATGCGCTACTGAAGGTGGCTAAATATTGGCCCGATGATGGATGATGGAATGTAGCTCAAATAATCTCTCCTGAGTGGGCACTCGAAGTCCCCTGAGGATGAGGGTGGGATTTCCGCTCGGAAACACCCTTGTGTGAAACAGCACAGCAGACTCCGCTAAACAGCTGAAGTGTGCAGAAAGTCAAAAAATGAAATACATAAAAAATATTTAGAATGCCCTCTATGTCTTCCATCTCCTTCCTTATATGATTTTTGTGCCTCCTCCCCCTTGGCCCCACTCAATAATGATGCTACTCTGATGGAAACTTCCTCACATTATGACTGTGTTGTCCTCCACTATCTCCACTACCTCCATGACTGTGTTGTTGATTTGGTTAACCTTGAATGCATGGACCCCCATTCACACCAAGGAGTGATTTATTCAACTTTATCCTATCTATATGCGTGGATCAACATTCACATTATAAGTGTTTTTATTCCTACTAAAGAGATTTATGGGTCCCTCTACCCTCTTATCCATCTATCTAGTTGACAAAAACAAAATTCAATATTCTAACTAGCTAAAAGATAATTAGGAATATTTCATGCTTGGCTTCAACACCAAGGAATGAGCACTAGGAGGGTGCACATGTTAAACACAAAGGAGTGTTGTCAAGGAGGGAGCACTTCTTCAGCCTAGAGCAGTGCGCTTCACACAAGAGAATGTCTTCATTAACTTAAAGTGCACTTTTTCCTTCAAGGGCGCTTCTCTTGCTTTTGATTGATTTTATGTGCTTTTGAGTTCTTTTTTAGTGTGTGCATGGTGAAAATGCTAGTTTCTAAGTCAATAAAAGCCATGATTTCACCTGATCACCATGGGCTAAATAAGACAAGAAATTCTAAGGGTTAGGTGAATACACTTAGGAAACATTGACTTAATAGGATGCGACACTAGGAGAAATACACAAATAAAAAATAAAGCAACCTGATAAAACTAAAGGTCTTGAAACTATAGTTCATGTAGCCTCCAAAATTGAATTAGGAAAACATTTTGGAGGGTCATTGTCGCAACAACAACAGGTACATACCTCAACAACTCTAGAAACTTCATCATGTACTCTTCATATGTCATAGACCCCATATTCAACTCATAGAAATCATTAGCTTTTCCATCGTAATATCTCTCTAACAATAACTTCTTCCTAAAGAGTCTCTTGAGCTCATACCAACTCAAGTCCTCTGTCCTGATGCCTCTCACATGCTTCACATATTCTCACCAAATGTATTCCTTTCCCTTGAGACTAAAAATAGCTATCCTGGCTTTCATGTTATATGCATAATCATGCAGCTCAAAGAGCTTCTCCATCCCAAGAAACTATGATTTTGCATCTTCTGGTTTCTTCAGCTCTCCATTGAAGATAGGAGGCTTGTATTTCTGGAATTCATCTGGTAAGTATCCCCTCTCACTCCTCTTGTAAGGAAGATACAAATTATGACCATGATGTTTGTCTGAACTAGAACTATAATAGAACTCATAACCACTACCTCTCCTATCAGGTGTATCCATCCATATGCCACCTCTGACTGTGTCATCCCTATCCAACCTATGCCCTCCATGAGACCTGCTACTATATGCCCCATTTGTCCTTTCCTCCTATCTATAACTTATTCGTGGTTTACCCTCTCTCTGCAAATCTGATAAGATCTGAAATATCATTGCATTGACCTCATATTGATTTTCCTGGTAATTGGAAAGTCTTTCCTGTGACTAACTTCTTCCTTGAGACTTCTCAAAGTGTCTGTTATGTCAAGAGAGTACTCCTCTCTATTCTACTCATCTGATCTATAAGGAGATTCACATGAGCTGTAATCCACCATTTTGCTTTTCATCTCTGGTATTCTAATTCATGCAAAGATACCATGTCAGATAACGAAATTTAAACATAATCAAACATACCTTAGTGAAGTTCAGGTGAGGTTATCTCATCTGCACAAATCAGTCCAGACTAGCATCATATACATGTGTATATATAATGACACCAACATACCAACCTATCGACATCATCTCAATCATCATGCATGATAACTCAAACTGTAACATCGACTACATGCCTGACAACCATAACCACTACAATGCATGCATATGACTGGCATGCATGCATAAAAATCACATCCTTACCATCTAGTCCAAGTGTCTAAACCTAGAAGCTTTGATACCAATTTTAACATGCCTTGGCCACATTTACCTGCTTTTACAAGGCCTTCGGGTAAATGGGAAGTGGAGTGCCACTCTGACATGACCCAACCTCCTAGCTCTAGTTTAAAAAGTGGGGCCTACAACTAAGATTTACCAACCTTCCTCGGGAACCACATATCCCTCAAGGGATAAAAAAATCACCCTAGGTGACTAATCCCTAATTTGGAACTCTTTTTATTTTACTTATACCCCCAAATGCACCCTCAACAAGGCATGCATGCATGTTATGAGGCTCAAACTACACTCATAAGCCTAGCTACTAGTGGTTATGACCTAAAATCTTCAATTCAGTGCCTACGGTCCCAAGATATGAGCCATTTTTCAAGGCTAGCCTCCATACCACTTCCCAAAACATTTTGTAACTCTCCATAACCATATTTAACATGATATCAAAGATAAACATTCAAACTTGAATTATAAACTTGACCTAGATTTCCTAGAAACCACTAGACATTTCGTCAAATATATGGTAAACATGTAAGATACAGGTCATGAATGCATGTCTGAGTGTAAATATTTGTACTTCATCTTAAAATAACCGATAAGGTCTAATTCCCTCTCAAATAGTTACAACAACACTTTTTATCCCTCCCAGTCATCAACCATTCAATAACTTATCAAAGCATAACAAGAGCCATAACTAGAACATATCTTAAATCATGCTTATAACCATCATATAACCTGAATATTAGCCATGATATAATATCCATCAAAGCAACATAATAATAAGTACAAGTACTCATGAATCACAATAGGAAAATGAATCTTATTAACACATGAAAAATCCAACCAAGTCGGGGACTTCCATGTACCATCTAACCATATATTTCACTAAGCCAAATATTTCTTTCATCCAGTCACCCCCTTGCCATGCTCCAAGCATGAATGTGGGATCTCATGGGATAAATCAAGACATAAACAACTAAGGAAATCCAGAGGTTAAACCACCCCCACCCTCAAACTACCATGATCTCTCCAAAACTGGTCAAGAGATCACAAAGCCAAAACAAGCTTGGATGCCTCAGAATTCCTTTACCATACCTTGAAGAATTTCTCAGTCTCCACACACCTATCGAGGACTTCCCAGAGAAAACCATCTCCATGCCCAGCCCTTGGGAATTTTCTTGAGACCACCTCACTCGGTTCCAAAACCTTCCGGCAATCTAGAGCTCAACCAAGAAATGAATCCCATCACACCATGGAAATCTAGGAAATGGCAAGGAAAGGATGAAACTGCTGTCAAACTCGAAGCAACACATGCCAATGACAACAAATTAACCAAATAAACAAATTCATGAACCATGCATTCACACCTCAACTAGGAAATCAGACACGCAACTTGTCACATGCAAAATATTCATGCTGAAGTTGTTGATCCCACCTTCTCCTTCTTTTCCTTACTTGTCTTTGCTTTCCTTTTACTTCATTTGTATGCTTTCTTTCTCCTCTTGGTGCTCTCTTTCGTTTCTCACTTGATCCAAGCTAGAACTAACAAAAATTTTTGAACTGGTTCTCTAAATCCTTTTTATTATTTATGTCTCTATTTTTTCATTTTCCTCAATTTTTATTTTAATTTCCCTCATGAAAATATATGTATCTTCACCTTCCTTTTATCCTATTTTCCTTTATTTCTCGTAAATAAATGCCAATTAATGCCTCTTTTCCTTTTCCAATGCCTTTGCCAATTTCATTATCCATTAATAAACCAAAAGTGATGCCAACTATAGTGATTTTCCTAACATTCAACTTGGAATATGTGTTCCATGACCTTGGTCTTATTTTTCATTTATTAACCTTTATTACATTAAATTTTAACCCAAGGATGTTACAAATAAGGTCCTAGAAAAAGAAATTGTCACCATAAAAAATGAATTTTTCATCATATAGAAAAATAAATTGATGTCATACCTCCTTCAGGACCTTTGCATGCAGGGGGGAGGAGCCATAAACTGAGGAACATAATGGATTGTGTTTTTCTCAAAATTCTAGTTTCCTCAGAATTTATCACTAATACATACTTAACCTAGATATGATAGGATTTGATCTGAAACTGGAATGTGTCATGATATTCTCAGAACTCGGTGCACAGTGTGATGAAATACTAAATATAATTAATGTCATCCATTTCTTCCTTTGCACGCAGGGGAGAAGAGCCATAACCTGAGGTACATAATGGATTGTGATTTCCTCATAATTTATCACTAATACGTATTGAACCTAGATATGATAACATTTCATATGAATTTGGACTGCGTCATGCTCTACTCAGAACTTTATATGAGAGGTGACAACCACCAAGAAAATATTAGTTAAATCTACTGTATATATTTCTAGTTGGAGCAAAGAACCAACACATTTGTTATAATATTGACATATCAAGAGCAATATCAAGGTGAACGTGACAATTGTTCAATGTTTCATGTGAATATCAAGGTGAATGTGACATTTTATCAAGGTGTACATGAAAACTCAAAGCCAAAAACAAACGGGATGTCCATATTATGGCTTATGGACTACTTAGCATTAAATCTTTATTGATTAATGCTAACTAGAGATGGCATTAGTTCACTTGAACTTAATGCACTATAACATATAATCGATTTTTCTAAGTTTATCGTAATTTTGGCCTCGATATGAGGCCAAATAAGATCTCAAATTTTTTCATTGGATAGAAAATAAAATTAAAACAAAACATCTATTTAAAATAGAAAGTTGGCATATTTGTTTCTTCAAACTTCGGTTAAAAACGTCATTGTTTTTTGTGCAAGCTTAATAGAAAAGCTCCCAACTGATTACTATAGTCCCTACAGCCCTTTGAGCACTAACTAATAATATTCTAAATCATAACTCATGAACTATCACATCGTATAGTAATGATATTAATTATTATGGTATTCTCACCTTGTTTATAGTTCGTTATTTTTGTTTTTCATCATAATAATGTTTTTATATTGTATTTTTTCCTTTAATTCATAGATCCAAAACATAAATATTATGAATACATATTTGTATGTTATGATAAATTGCTTATATTATTTAAAAATATATGAATATTTTAAATTTTAAAAAGAAAATTTAAGATGAAAAAATGAGTCATGGAAATCAATGTGTAATACCTCTTTGATTGTGCATTCTACAACCTAGTATGAGGGTGATGTGTGATTTCTTCCATGTTCAACATGGGGTTGATATATGTTCTTTAAAAATAGATATACTCTAAATAAAAAACAATTACAGTTATAAGAAAAACATAAGTGAATAGACATATTTGCTTAGATTTGATTAAAAACATTATAAAACTTTAATAATCTCACTTTTATTATGCTAACTCAATTCATTTTTTTTAATATTACAACCCACTATGATGGAGATGTGGTAAAATATTTGACTTGGGAGGGGTCATCTACCCTTAAGTGGGAAACCAGATGGCCTCCTTGAGTTTCCTGAGATCGGTTTTTGACATAATCTAACCACAACAAAAGCAAGAGTAGAAAATACTGGGAAAACATTGACATCAAAAGACCCCATGAAAAACTACAGAATAGCACAAGCTTGGAAATCCTTTCCTACAGATTGATGGTGAGTCAATTCATGCTGAGAGGTGCTTGAATGGATCATCCTTTCCTTCTGAGATCCATGGAGGTTGCTTCCATTGAGAAAGTGTCCCTCTAGTGCAGATGTTCGCCTCCTACTGCAAGGTTTATCCCTTTGAACTACCTGACGTGATTGTCTTGTGGGAAGTGACTTGCTCCCTGTCCACGTGGCATGATGTTCCTAGGATTTTTGTTTGTTTTTCCTTTCATTATAGAGTCCCCAGTTTCTCAGGACTAGGTGGCTTAGTGCCTTGAAAGATTGATTTTGAAGTGTTTGAATTGTTCATCAAGTTGGAGTAAGCCAGAGGTGGGTAGAGGAGGGAATTGAATTCCCAGAGCTTCTGATAGGACACGCAGAGTCAATTGTGCTTAAACTAGATGGAAATATAAGTCTATAATTCGTCCCTCAACAACTCTCAAAACCTATTCTTGGTCCCTTAATTTTCGACCAAGCAGATTCTTGATTTCCTAGTTTTCATCACCAGTATTTATAATCTCTTGTGCTTCCATGGATGCCACAAAGTGTCCAATGTGTAGTGGAATAAATTCATCAAATTACTCAGCCCCTTAGTCATGCCGTGGAGGAGGTGGTTGATCACCTCTTCCTTTCCCTCCTTTCCTGGCACGTCCTATTTGACTAACCATGGATAATACGTGAGAAATGGCAGTGTCCTTACCTCCAAGCTCTTTAATCTGCACTACCCTGCAAATGCAAGAGAGATATACCTCTTGCGTGTTAATTTGGGAGCTCAATGACAATTTCAAACCATGGGACTATATTCCTCTTTTCGAGAGGACCAATTTTGACTATGGAAACACTCAATTTGGACAAGGGAAAGTGTATTTTTGAATTAAAATCCCACATGTGCATATTTTATCAAGTCAACCCTAAAGAAAATTGGACACCCTTGGAAGGCTATAAATACAAGTTAACTTAACCTCATTTGGAAAATCATCTTCAATCATTCTTCTATTTTTATTTCTTGTTTTTGCCTCACACAGGTCTGAGGCAGGTCCACAGAGGAATAGGTTCGCATGAAGGTGAAATTACATGGTTTGAAGCTTGCATCTTTGGCTTTTGGGTCTCAGCCACAGGCATGACATGGATAAATTTCTACTGCAATTGCATGCATGTCATGGATAAATTTCGACTGAAGCCTTTTAGCCGCATGCATGACACGTCTTCCCTATGACTGGAACCTAAAGGTTAATTTTTCGGTTGACCAAATATTTCACTAGTTGACCTTAGTCAGTAACAGTTGATCTCTGGCTTCTGAATCATGGTTTTGGATTATTAGAATTGCTGGAATCATCTTATGGATATTGTTTAGTTTATCTTTATATATAGGTTTATGATGAAAGGTATGGATCGTTTTACTCTCTTTTGTTGAATCATTAAATGAAAATATAATAAGAAGAAGAATTTGAAAGGGTGTTTCCCATAGTGGGTTTTTCGTTGGTCATCGACCAATCTTGGTGTCTCTATGTGTGAATGATTTCTTTGATTATTCCTTTATGTTCCTCTAAATTGATGATGATATTGTTCTGTATAAATAATTACATATGTTTCTAAATAATGATGTACATTTGAATAATGTTATGATATTATGGGGTGAATTTAATATGGAAATAATGAAATGAAATTATCAAAGAAAAGAATAATATAGCCCTAATAAAAATTAACATGGATTCAGAGTTGGGTTGAAGAAAAGTCATTGAACATCACCCCTATGAAGACATCTTTAATGGAAGCAAGAGAAGGTGAAGGAGACCTAAAATAATACTAGGGTTTGAAGGAAACCTTAGGAAATTTGGATTTGATGGATGTTATGAGGTTAGGGTTTGGGAGAAAACCTGGTTTATGGAAACGATTTGAGATATGCAATTTAGAAACCCTAGCATGATTGATGTGAACATTTTCAAGCACTTTGTGACATATTTGATGAATCCCTATATTGGATTGTCTCTATTAAGCCTAGTTGTTTATGAAGTTCATTGAAATATTGAAGGCAACATTATCATATGGATAATGGATGTTAATGACTCTTGAAGGTTGGTTCCATAGGGAGTTGATCTCCTCTCGTTAAAAGATAAGTATATTTTAGAGTTATGTTATCTCTTTGTGATTATATTCATGTTTGATTTCATTTCTTTGATTATTAATTATACTTCCTGCATGTATTTGTGAGTATTTTGATACTTCTAACCTCTATATGAGATATGATAAGTGGATCCTCTTGAAGATCATCTCAGATGTAGGAAAAGTTGTCTAATGTAGGAATCGAAGAGATACCCATGACAAGGAAGTTGAAAAATTTCTCTTGATTCTAATGCCAAATAAGAAGGTGCACATGTATTTGAATGCTACAAGGTATATATGATGTATTGTTTCAATTTTATGTTTCAGATGAAAATATTGGATGGAAAAGGTAAGCCCTAAGGTATGATGGAAATGTCATCTTCAAAAATGGCTCATGATTTTAATATTTATATGAAAGTAAGTTTGATTCATGGTAATTATGATGAAATGGTGCACTTGGTATTGAACAAGTATATTACTCTTTATACATAATGAATTTCTTGATTATATCAAGCTACTTAGAAATATTTGTTTTTGATATATTGGTATGCTTGATGTTTGGCTAACATCTATTTTTAAAAATGATGGATATCCTGATCCCATAAAGAATGATATCACATTAATTATTATATATGGTAGCTTGATATTATTGATAATGCTTTTGATAAGAATGATAAACATGATGATAGAAGTAAAAATGAAATTTATATTCAGGATATTCTTTTTTACTGTGGTTAGGTTTTTATGAACTTAGTAATTATGACATATGGTAAAATTGAATGCCCTCACCTGATGTATTGAGTTATGTGATAAAGAAGTGAGGTTGTAATCATGATTCTTGAAGTATACTCATATTAGCTATTTGACACTAACCCTTGATAAAAGATTCATGTCATGATGTGATGATGAAGTAGTTGATGCTAACATGATATGACCATGATAAATATATGTTTTTAGAATCTGATATAGTTTGATGATCTAATAATTTTGTTGATGCATGACAATATTATAAATAAATTGATGTTTTGAATGATGATGACTGAAGTGGCTTCCCATTCATAGGTAGAAACTCTCCATAAGATCCTTACACCTATTATCATTTGCATTATATGTATAGAAGATTATTTATTTTTGAAGTAATATTTTTGGATATGAATAGACTAATATATGATGTTGTTATTCTACATCAAGTTCTGTTCTAAAAAGAGAAGGTTCCCCTCAGTCTAATCCCCAACTACATGGAGGTAATATTAAGGGTGTGGTTGTTGGAATTGTTGTCATTGATGGCAAAGGAGATGACAAAGGAGGAGCACCTAAAACATCATTCAAGGGGCAGAAAGGCAGCAGAGACAACAGAGGAAGAGTACATTTACAGAGACAGGGCAGCAAAAAGAGAGGCAGCAGAGAAAGCAGCAGACAAGGAAAAGAGGCAGACTAGGAAGTTGAATAATGATTCACCAGTGATGTTTAAACTATGGCCAGCAAAAAGTTTGTAAGTTAATTCACTGTATAATGAGGAAGCTGTTTCAGGATTATTGTGCATCTATCGAGTTAAACCCTGTGTGAACATATGAGTTCTGGATGAATGATAGTTGATTTCTGTACAACCAAGTTGATAGTGATTTTGCATGGGATTGGAATAAATTGATGTCAGTGAAATTATCTAGTATGCCTAGCCATACCTGTAGAAGCAATTAGAGGGATTGTTATTTATTGGGATAATACTGTGAAACTATATTTACCCTGGCACCACAGTACATGCTTTTGTATATCTAGTGAATATTTAATGGTCGTGCAAGGAAAGACCGACCATATCAGAATTGGTATGAATCCTCGTGAGGGATTATGAAGGTCCGTTGAAAATTAAAGGAGACAATATAGAGGGAGGTGTTTCCGTCGAAGATGGAGGTTGTATAACAGAGGCGCAGAAGAAATAAAAGTGGGCAAAGTTAAGTCGAAATGGTGTATTGAGGAGTAGAACCAGAACCATGAGAGCGGAACCGTGACCGAGAGGAACAGTGAGCGTGGTTTGGAGTGAACAGTGACGGCGGTTTCCGGTTTACATCGCACCGCTTTTGTGGATTAAGTGATTTTCCCCATTCGTGAGCGATTCCATAGAAAGCTCGACACGTGGCGTCGGGAAAAGCTCCAAAACCATTGTTAAATGTGCGCCATCACGCATTAACCATCGACCAAAGACGCAGAGCGATATTGACACAAATCGTCGATCTGGAGGGAAGCGATCTGAAAATGATCATAATGGGAAGTAGCACGGAGTTTAACCAAAGGAATGGGCATATGTATTCCATTGAAGTCCCGCCAATTGTATATGTGGGCCCGGAGCCAAAGGAATGTTATAAGCGGTTCAACTGAATTATAACTCGAGATATGTATTTAAAATTCCCAAGGTCCGAAACATATATATGTGTTGATATATATATATGTAAAATATCAAATCTTGTATGATGCATCCATATGCGGATTTATTAACCATTGGAACCTTAGTTATAAGGTTCAACGATAGAATAAAAGTCCAGAATACGTTAAAGATGTTTATTTAATGGTTGTTAGGTTATTAAAATAAGGTGGGGAGATTAAGGTTGGAAGGTTGCGCACTCGTACTGTAGCCGAATTGTACTGTGGGGAATACATTGAATTAAAAAGTTGTGGAAAATATTGAATTATCTACCGGAAGAAATATGGAAGACCTGGGGAAAACACGACTGTGCAGAGTTACCGCTATCAATGAGTTGATAATTAAACTTTGTGTTTTCTGTATTTACCAAACTTGGACTTCTACAAAAAGAGCTATTCCTTGTGACCCGAATCCTTACAAGTGTATTGACAAAGATTCAGCATGTAAAGGTTGCCACTGCAGAAATTAAAAGTATTGAAATTTCCCAGCAGTGATATTAAAAGACAGTTATATGTACCACAGTTATACAACTGCAATGAAGAAGAGAGCCTACAAGAACGAAAGGGAGAGAAACAGCAGCAGAAAAGACAAATCCAGTCAAGCCAAAATCCAGAAAAGAAGCTGAGTGAAATTGAAGTGTGTAACTGAAAATCTGAATGTAAATGTTGTAATTAAATTTTTTATTGTTTGTGATGCATTGGCAAGTATCCTAAGGAAAAGAAAAAATCCCACTGTGGCATGAAAATTTGTACATATTGTTATAAATCTAAAATGAGTTAAATAAAAGGAATGAATAGACAGAAGCCAAAGAGTCATGACTGTTCACTCAAAATTCCTTGTGAAATACAAACAGTCATGTGAGGAACTCTATAAATAATATCAACTGGATATGCAGAAAGAGGTTAGAGAGAGAGTAAATATAGAGAAGGTAGAGTATAGAAGAGACAGGCAGAGAAGATTAAGAAAAGAAAAGCAGAAAGAGAAGCTACAGAACAGAGCTGATATCTGAGGTAAATCAGCAAACATTCAGTTTGATAAATTGAAGAAGTTGGAGCTTCCCTATCAAGTTGCAGCTTGATAGCTGTCAGTTGTAGTTGACTGAGGTTGGAGCCTCCTGTAGGTTGGTGCCTGCAGAAAATTGAAGGGATTTGGTGCTTCCTTGCAAGTTGTAGCTTGCAGAATTGAGGTAGGAGCCTCCTGTAGGTTGGTGCCTACAGAAAAATAGTGGTGAGAGGGATTTGGAGCTTGCCTTTGCATCACAACAATAATAAGATGTGGTTTTCTCCCTTTATGGGTTTCCACTTATATCTGGTGTCTCTGTGCATGATGTTTATGTGCTGATCTGATTTATATCTTCTGCTTAATACCTACTTCTCTCATATTAAGTCTACTGTCATATTATATTAACACTTGCTGCTCACATTCTAAGATTACTCACATATTAAGTTGGACATGAAATGAAGGTGTAAATAAGTTTTAATGAAAAGTTTCAAAAGTTAATGAATGTGTTAAACTGATTCACCCCCCCCCCTTCTCAGTTTAACTAAGGGTTCAACAATTGTAGCCTCTCAACCGCATGGAAGAAAATCCTAATGGGTGCAGTTATGCCTGTAGATCACAAAATTGAATATTTATGCATAAAATCAAGAGTGCACCACGAGTATGATAGTCCTACAGATATGGAGCAGACATCAGAAAGTTTAATGAGCAGGGAATTTTTAGTGTTTGACTTAATATATAGAATATAAATGAATTGACTAAACTTGTGTTTGCAGGTGACCAAAATATGCATATTAGTATGTTATTTTGTTTTGACATTGAAAATATTATATGATAGTGTTTGATAACAATTGCAACGGTTTGACTAAATTTGGTTGATTGGTATTGTTAAACACACACATGGTGGAGGAGAAGGTAAATGTTAGTGTCAGTATCTTCATCCCTCCGTCAGTGATCAAATTTCTCTTGTTGCATTGCATATTAGGTGTCTCATTCAGTCAGTTGCATTCCATTAGGAGCATGGATCATCTGACGATAGTGGCTTGTTGCTCATGTTCCTCATGTCCTTTACCTACTGGCCTATTTTTGTTCATTAAAATCATTTGCAATCAATTTTTGTCTCATAGTTTGCAAAAAGTCATTTTTACGGTTTTAATGTCATTAGGTCTAGGGCTTCATTCATAAGGTCTTCAGAATGCTCAATAATGGTCAGCAGGCACATGAGGAGTTTGAAATAAGGTTTCAGTGAGGAGTTTGAAATTTCTCCTGCACGACGCATTGGCTAGGTGTCGCGACGCATTAGGCAGGCGCGACGCATTGGGTCGGCCCCCACTGTGTTAAGAATACACAGTCACTGCGCATAATAAGTACGCAGCGCATTGGGTTTGTTGCACGACGCGTAGGGCCAGAAAACAAATTCATTACTATTCCTCTCACAATTTCAAATCGGCTCGGTCCCTCTTTGTCCAAGTAAGTCAAGAAACCTCTCCATTGCCAATGAACATGTGTTTTGTGCTATTTATGAGGATTTAAACAAAAAATTCAAACCCTATTATCTTGTTCAAAGGATTGTTTTTTTAGGGTTTAGAAATTGGTTTTGTGCCTATCACTCCTACTTCCCCACCTTGTATTCCCTCATTACTGTTATTCTTGTTCCATTTCCCTATTCCCTCATATTCCTAAATCACTCATTTCCTATCCCATTCCCATTATCCCACATCCCAATTATAAACTTCCCAAAACCCCAATGCTATCCCAAAAAACCTAATGGTTGTTCCTTAACTCTTTAATTGACAGATTTCACTTGGCAATATCCCATCATCTTCCCTACCCTCTCCCTCCATAGTCCCTTCCATATTATTACATATTTGGCAACAAAATCAAAGACACCAAACTCCTCATATTCATCCAAGACAACCTAGACTTTGGAAATGATGGAGACCGATACTTCTTATGACCGAGACAGTGACTCCACAACTGAATTGCATGCACCTAGAAGACCTCACAAGAGTGGCAGACATGTGAGGGAGGAGTCCACTTCGTTGGCTGAGCTGCAGGCTTTTCCACTTGCTATGGCATGTTTTCAACAGCAGTCTTGTTATCAATTTTGTGAAATGGTTGCTAGGGTCCACCACCATCAAGAGTTGGCCCGATTTTTTGTGTTGCATTTACATGATAACCAAGTCACCCTTGCAGGTGTGACATTCACTTTAACACCTGAAACTATCTCTCAAGCAACCAGAATTCCAAATGTTGGAGAACAATGGAACAAAAGGCAGTAGGTTGACAGGGTACACTATGAGCCATATATCAAGCCTAGTTTTGTGAGACAACTCAGCAGAGTTTTTCCCTTCTGGTTCCTAAAGGATTCATATGCTCCTCTAATAAAACTTACTATCAAATATTTCAGTTGTGAAGGTCGGTTTTCACGTCTTTATGCCTATGATATCAGGTTTTTGATGCATTTCACCAGGGTGAGGATGATGAACCTCTCTTATTTCATGTGTCGAAATATTGAGAAGATGACCACTCTCGTGCAAAGGAAAACTCCTAAGCAGCAGTATAGCAGTATCTATCACTTTGCACTCATCAAAATTGTGGTTACGCATCAGCTTGGCTTGCAGGGTATTTCATGGGAGGATTTCATTTCTAATGATTTCTTCACAGCTTCTCAGGTACCTTCGGAGGCTTTTCATGAGGCAGGTGAACCTTCATATCAGCATGAAGGTCATGAGACACAGACCACTAGTATGCCGGTGATTGTCACTTATCAGAGAGGCACTAGAGGGTTATTTGCAGCAACCAGGCGAGTATTATCTCCACTCGGGGTGGAAAGGGTCTCGCTTCCTTCATCAGCAATATAGGTACAAGACAAGGGTAAGAGGCCAATACATGATGAGGGGCCTTCAGGAGGCCAGGATACAAATTTCATACTCATTGATGATGAGTTGGGCTCTCCTAGCTCAAAGCTGAGAGAGGTTGTTCAGGAGAAGAAGGCGGAAATAAACACTTTGTCCGTCAAGTTGCAAAGAGCCCAATGGATAATCAACTACCTTGAGCAGAGAAACAAATAGTTGGAAGATCAACAAACTATCATGGAGTTGCAAAATATACGTGAGAACCGGCAAGCCGCCAAAAGGAGCCAAACCGAGATGACATCCAATGAGCAAGAGATTGAGGTTGATCGTGAAACTTGGCTTGAAAGGCTCAATATTCATTTGGAGAAGCTGTTGGAGAAAACCAACAAGGAAAAGAACATGTTGAGGCACATGGCGAATCATTATTGGGCAAGAAATCATGTTTGCAAGGCACGAATCAAGATCCTAAAGGCTAAGTTGAAGAGGGCATTAAAGCGTCGGAAAAGGAAAGATAGACTTAAAATTTTGGCCAAGGCTTCCTTGCCCTAGCATATTGCATGATGGAGGACACTCAGCCAAAATTTCAAGAAATTTGGGACACATTTTTCAAATTTTGATTTTTTGGGCTTAAACACAAATTTTTCAGCTCAACGCGTCGCACCACTTGGCACGCGCTTATGATTGGGAGCTCCTTTGGGGTAAAACTTTATATTTTTGGATTTTTCATGAAAATTTATGCATTCCTACCCATTTCCAAGAGATTTTGACAGGTTTTGGGCTTCCATAAGGGTCAAAAACACCCTAAAAATGACCTTTCTGCCCCTTTTTGGACACACAAGAAGCATTTTTGGGAGAACTCATTTTTGGATGGGCCAATGAAGACCAAATTTAGAAATTCCACTTGTGTTGGAAATTATACAGGTAGACCTTTCCAACAAGCCCACTTGGAGCCAATTTTGATCACGGGAAGGCCTCCAAAATCAGCTCCAAACTGGTGTGACGCATAGAGAAATCAGGCGCGGCGCATTGGGGATTTTGGTTCATTTTTTACTCAGTAACTCTGTTTTTCGCCTAGTTTTGGCCAGTTTGACTTTATTACTTCAAAATGTAAAAATATTGATGTAATTTGATGTAATTTTATGGGTTTTGATGTAATTTTGTCAAATTTTTACTCATGGAAGTAGATTCATCCATCAAAAGGCGAATTGCAATTGAATGAATCAGTTTCCTATCTTATAGAGGCAAGTTGTTCCACTGCCTATTTTCTAGTTCTTAGTTTAGATCTTGTTGAAATAGCTCCTAGACTTGTGAGCTTGACCCGTAGAGGTTTGGGATGAGGTAGTGTTGTCTATATCTTGTATTTTTTCAGTCATTTTCCTGGTTAGACACTTGGGAATGCTTTGAGCATCATTGTACATTTCATCTACGCAGTTTGGAAAAGGAATAGACCAGGGTTTGCAGCACTCCTTGGTATTCATGTGGCTCTTTGTTTTGATGATGTGTTTCTCTTTATTAATGTAAGTTTACTGGTGCTTTATGTGTATCATCTTCCCTCTTCTTTCTTCTTAAGTTAAACAAACAAGGATAAAGGTGGAATTCATTAGATTTGTCGTGCTCTACCTAGTGTTTGTTTAATTTTCTATGTTTTCAACTGTTTGAAGAGGATTCCTGAAAGTATCTTGCCCTCTTCAACTCCCCACTGGTCTGAGCTATCCATTTCATTCAAAATTGAAGCATCAAAATAGTTGCCTACCTTGCCCCAATCAGATCCCTGCAAAACTGCTCATTTCCCAGACCCAAAATCTGCCCTTCCCTTTGATCCAACAAACACCCTCAAAACCAAATCAAAATCTTTTACATATATACCTAGCCTAAAATCAGCCTTTATTCAAGTCATCTCAAGCCTCACTGATTATTTTTGCTGAGATTGAAAAGGAGAGAGCCCTCTCCCGATCTGGTAGGGCTAGCTACCAGATTAAGTGTGGTTTGATGTTACCCTAGACTCTGCCTTTCTCAGCCTGAGGTAGATTTAGGCCATAACATAGTGGCGACCATACTGGGGAATCTCAAAAATTTTTGCTTGCTAGTGTTATTTGTTTTATAAGCTACAGACGTAGCCTGAATTTATGCTAGGTAGCCTTCGAAACGCTCTTGCTTTGCATTAGCGAAAGTAGATAAATGTTGCTTCAGTCAATCTCTGGTCTAGTTTTATAAACGTAACATCTAACTTGTAAATTTCCCTAGTATATCAAATGATTCTAGACTTTTGGGTGATGAGTCTAGAATTTGATAGGCTAAACAAGTTGATTTTATCCGTTTGATTTTTGGGAATAATTCAACACACTGGCTTCCAGACGACACACTAGAGCTAATCCGGATCCTGATCCACCTCCTATGTATGAAAATCCAAATATTATTTCGAGAATCCTTCATCAAGAAAGTCTTTTGATTCCTGTGTTCAAATCTCATTCATGTCCCGTTGTCTTTGAGTATCTTGAAGATCTTAAGTTTGACGAACAATTTGAGTTGTCATTGTTTGAGACTAAGTCTGAAAGTGCTATTGATTCTACTGTCCTAAATCCAGAGTTTGTCAAAGATCTTGAAATTGAAAAAGCTAATAGATCCATTGACAGTTACATCTTGAATATTCAGAATTCCATTGTGGCAATGAACATTCCCAAATTCATAGAGTCTGCATCTGCAACCCTTGGGTCATCTGCAATCACATCTAGTTCACAAATTCCTTCCGAGCCTCCTTTCATTTTGTTAGCCACCTATAATATTTGATTATAGAAAAAGGTGGCTAAGACTTTTTGAGCCTCCGAGGAACAAATTTTATTACTAAAAATTGTTGGCCCTTGAAGAATCTTGAAGGCCTCATGCCTTTTTCCAAAAAATTCTTTGCTGTTCCCATTTTATACTCAGAAATACTGCTAATTTCATGAGAAGAAACTGCTGTAAAGCCATCATTTTTCCTCTCCCCCTCTTCCAAACTTACCTTCATTTGCTCCCCTTTTTCTCCATAAAAACCCCTTTGTTTTCATGATTTATTTTCTTCCCCTCATGAAAACCACTTTTATAAGGTTAAAGACCCATTCTTTAGCTTTACCGAAACCTCTAAAATCCATTGAAAACTCTGAAAATTTCATAAAAAACAAAGTTTTATTCCTATGGACTTAAGCTCCTTGGGCTAAGTCCTAACCACTTCCCCCACATGCCTACACCCGGAAACTAGGTGCTAAGCCCCTCCCGGCGCTTATCGCATCGCACAAATTCAAAGTGTGCAAGTCTTTTGCCATCATCCAAAATTTCCGATGCGATTAGCCTTTTTGTGTTTAAAACCCCGATCGCATTGTCATTTTCATATTAAAACGTGGGCCCGTCTCGGCACTTAAAAACTTGTAAATGTTTCATTCCCGATCGTTCTTTTTCTTTGTAAAGTCATGAAACCCACTTTTCCAAAGTTTAAACTTAAAAACCAAAGTCACGTGTTGAAATATTTTAATGGGTAGATTGAAAGACCGATCACACAATCGTAATCGGAGAAAATACAATGGGTAGATTGAAAAGACCAGGCCCGATGGCCCGATTGCAATTGGCCCTTGTTTTAATATGCCCCAGCCATATCACATTTCAGAAAATCCAAAGGCCCCACAGTCGGGAGCCTGTCCGCCTTATATGTATTTTCCACCCCCGATCCATTAAACCTTTGTTTTATTCCAAAAATGTTTGAGTTTTCATATTATATAAAGGTTTTCTCCGCCGATCTTCTCTAAACAAATCTCAGTCGTTGATCGAAACCCGATCAAGCGACCAGTGCTTCATCGCATCGGAGCTTTCCATCACATCGCAACTTTTCCATCGCATGCATTTTTTACCCCCACCGATCGGCCATACCTCGATTCAATTCCCACCGTTGATCTGAGTTTTAGATCAACGGTCCGCGCAGAATCGCATCGCATGTTTCAATCGCTCCATCCGCTCGCCACCCCCGATTGCGATCCTCCGATGGAATCCGGATCGTCCACGTGTCCAGATCGGACGATCCAAAATCACTCTCCTTTATTCTTCTTCTGCTCTCCTTTGACCTCCTCTGCGCAGATCTCCACCGTTGGATGCTTTCATCCAACGGCCACGCTTCTCCCCGACGTATCCAAACGCATTTTAACCTAATTTCGCAGGATTTCATAACATTTTTTTGTTTTGCAGGTTCCGAAGGTTTTTTCCATATTATAAAGGGAAATAAATCCAAAGACCCTGATCTTTCGGCCTTTGGTTATCAAAGGGAAAACGACTAAAAAAGGGTTCCGCTCCACGTTTTATCAACGTTCCATGGGCACCAATACTATAAAGGTCCTGCGTGGCCCTGCACATCGACAAGACACTGTTTTATTCAAAGCACAGTTAAAGAGTATAATTTTTGAAGAACATAGCGCACCAGAGAAGAAGATTAAAGATAGATATGGGAAATTACGGCTAAAAATAATTATCAAAAGCCTATTCCCTGGATTAAAACACAATTAAAGGGACATCTTAAGTGTTTAGCAGAAAGAAATCCCTCCACCGCCACATTTGTGGCGAATTGATTCCTTGGCTACCATAAGAGCCACCTGTTGCCTCAAAGCATTCAAACAGAGGCTGAACTTATTACAGAATCAGATATTTTTCCTCAGCGCAGCCAGGGAGTTACTTCTGCAAAAAAATAAATGCAGAAATATCTGCAGAGTTACTCCAAACATTATGCAGAGCCTCAAAGTCAAATAAAGCTCCCACCGAGCTTTGATATTAATTTTAAAATAGTTAATACAGAGAACCACCTGTAAACTTCTTCATCGATCCCCTCAAAAGGCCAAGAAGTCTTGAATCTGTATTAATTGCCTTAAGAGATCTTTTATCAGATCTCACCTCCTCATCCTTCTATAAATACTTCTGTAGAAGATGAGAAACTGTTGGTTGGTTGGTTTCTGTTTGATCACAAGTTGTAATACTGAAACTCTTTGAAATAAATACATAGTCCGTTGAAGTTGAAGAACAAATTGAAGTCTTGGAGGTCTTGATGATGTTGTCGCATGCTTGTTCCTGAGAAGGCTCTATCATTGGATCCATGAGCTTGGCTGTTGGTGAAGTATTCTGAACTATTTTATGTTTTCCACTGTTTTCATTATGTTCCATAATTTCTTACTACAGTAGGTTGAAATTTTTAGGCTAAGAAATAACTCTTGGAAGCACCTTAGACCTGTTCATCCTTCACTGTTTCATGTTTTATTCTGCTGAAGTATTTCAGGGGCTTTAAACTTTCTCTTTAGTCTTCATGCTTGTTTATTTCCTTAATAGTTCGAACATTTGGTTTCAGCATGATTTATGGTTCTCCCTACTTGTCTGCTGCCACTTAAAAACTGTTATTGAAGTCTCCCTTTGAAGTTCTTTGCTTACAGTGAATCAAAGAGGTCGGTTTTGATCTTGCCCTTTGTCCTCACTTAAACAGCTGGCTTAAAGGTCGTTATAATTATGATCATAGATTTTTTTAGGTGTTCCCTCTTCTATGACTTTAATTATCAGTGAAATCTTTTATGTTTTCTAAGTCATTTGAAATAAAATCTTTGGGGAAATAGGGTGTTCCCTAAATCTTAGATTTCATTTTAAAAGTTGTTTTGAAATCATTATTTTCTTAAAGGTGTGATTTGTAGAATTTATGGTTAGCCCTATCTATTAAAGAGCTCTTTTTTGTTAAAATTATGTTTTCAAATTCCCTTTGTTGAGAATTAAACTTCTCTTTCCAAATCATTAATGTTCATCCCATTCCAAAAACAAAAGGATCCTGTGGCGAAGTTAGATTTTCCCTTTGATATCCCATATCCATTGATGAGTTTGTTATGACCTTTTCTTGACTCCATTTCCCAATTAACCAGATATTTCTCTGTCCTATATATCTTTCCTAGGCCTTTCATGTTCTGCTATATCATTCCATCCAACTAAACAAACAAACGAACACCTGCACTTAATAACTAGTCTAAAACCAATACTCAAAGCACACAAGATAAACCTTTGCAAACAAAATTTTGAGAGATCCCTCTCTGAGAATAGGAGGACTAGATCCTGTAACTCTAAAGATTGGTTCTGATGTTGCCTTGTCTTTTGATTTTCCAAACTATCAAAACACGGGACACCAACACATTCCCATCATTCCCGTGCAACCTTCTATCTATGATCAACAATATGCAGTAGTATCGCCTCCCTCCACACCACATACACCTCATATATCAGCTACTCTGATTCCTCCTATATCCCCAAACCCGGTTGTAAATCCACCCAGAGAAACGGCTTCCCGATTTGCACCTCTTGTGTTGCCTCAAAACCTGCATGACATGCCCGCTGATTATCAAAGAAAAATTCCATTGTTTGATGGCACTCCTCAAAGTGTTACTGCTCAGCAACATGTGGATAGGATGGTAGATTTCTTTGACCTTCATGAGATTGATGCGGAAAATGTGACAATGAGACTGTTTGTACAAACCTTCGGAGGTGAAGTAAGAAAGTGGTTCGAATCTTTGCCGACTAGAAGTATTACTACATTGCCTAATCTTCAAAGACAATTCTTGGATCGATGGGAAGTGAAGAAAGACCCTCTTTCAATCCTTTTCGAATATGAAAATATCAAGCGGAATGTTGGTGAGTCAGTTCAAGATTATTGTATTAGATTCAATTCTATTTACAATGCAATTCCTGCTGATATAAAGCCACCTAGGGGGTCAGATTTAATTAAGTTTCCGGATGGTTTCGATCCTGACATGGCCTATCAATTAAGAGAAAGAGATCCGGGAACTTTAGAAGATATGCAAAAAATTGCAGTCAGCATTGAAGCTAATTTGAATGTCGGGAGAGCTATAATGAAAGCTGAAAAGAAAGTAGCAATAAAAGAAGAGGTTTCCACTTGAGATCAAGTGCTTCGTAAGATGGAAAAGATGTTTGAAAGATTAACAATTGATAAGTCAGAACCACAGATCAGAAATCCTAACTTCCGTTGCCAGCAGCAACCGCAATTTAGAATCAAGCAAAGAGAGCAGCGAGCACAAGAACCAGCAGTACAACAACAAGTGAAGACACCCTTACAGCAGAATTTTGTTCATGGTCCGAAATCAGATGATGAGGAGGATGTAGTCGGAGAAGAGAATCATTTATTTACACCTGATGATATGCCAATTTTTATTACTGAAGATGAGGAGTATTCGAAAAACTCAACTGTACAAAAGGATGAGAATTTCATCTTGGCAAATGAGACAGCTCTTGAAGAAGATTCTGATGAATATCAGAGGGGGTACATGAATGCCTTGACTGCCTAGCAGCGACAATATTCACTCAGAAGTAGAGATGTGCCCATTAATCCAATTCAAAAGAGAAAGGAAGCTACAGCACCAAAGAATGATTCACTTGTTGTGCAGAAGAAGGGGAAAGAGACAGTTGATCTCACTACTAGAAAATCACCATCAGCAAATGAAAGATCCAATCAGCCAAATATATCAAGGGAGAAAACTGAAAAGAAGGATTTCCAACTAAAGAGGTAGAGAAAACTTCAGTTTTTAACTTAGAAAATGAAATTGCTAAGTTAAAATTATCCATTCCTTTGACTGAATTGATGAAGAATAGCAGCTATAAGGGTCAGGTGTCTAAGATTTTGAGTTTAGATCCATTGTCTGATATGGTAAATGTGGAAGATGATCAACCTGAGTTGATTTTTGGTCCAGCATTGGATGGTGAGTCTCCAGATAGGATGTACCTCCTTTTTACATCAGCCTTAGATTGCACGACTATGTATTACATAATGCTGTGTTTGATTCCGGAGCCTCTCATAATCTCATGCCTAGGGCAATCATGGAGAAATTGGGATTGGATATCACTAGAAAGTATCATGACCTTTATTCTTTCGATTCTAGTAGAGTAAGATGCATTGGCCTTATCAAATATTTGGTGGTCAGTTTGGATCAGATTCCAACTAAAAATGTTTTGATGGATGTGGTTGTGGCGGATATTCCTCCGAGATTTGGCATGCTTCTTTCCAGATCTTGGGGAGCAAAACTTAAAGGGACATTGCAGCTTGATTTCTCCTATGCTACTATTCCCGTGTTCGATCAGATGAGGAAATTATACCGGGAGCAAAAGATGAAGTATATGATCACTAGCAAGGAGAAACCGGTAAATCATCCAATCAATTATGTACATACTGATTTAGAATCATTTTCTTTGTATTCAGATAGCTTTAATGATGTAAATAGTCAATTAGTTGAAGTAGAAGACATTCTGGAAATCACTGAGAATTTCATAGAGGTCCTAAAGAAAGAGATACAAAGACTTGATAGTACCACTGAGCAATCAGCCTTCCGACAGCAGCAAAATGTTGATGGATAGCAAGCAAAAGTAATAGAGCAAACAGAATTTCAGCATTTGGAAGAGGATGAATATGGTTTTTGGACCATGGATTTTGATGGTGCGGTAGGAAATGACGGTGCTGGAATTGCTATTTGGGTACGCAGCCCTTTTTCTTCCCTAAACAAAGTGCCAAGTAATGTAAGGGTCTATTCTTATAAATTGGCTTTTGATTGTTCAAATAATGAGGCTGAATATGAAGCTTTAATTGTTGCTCTGAAAATTCTTAGAAAGTTAAATGCCAAAAGGATTGCAGTGTATGGCGAATCCGAGTTAGTTATCAAGCAAGTGAAAGGTGAATATCAAGCTAAGCATCCTCGAATGCGGGCCTATCGCAATGCGGTATTAGATATCTTGAGATTGTTTTCAGATTATACTTTGACATGTGTCTCTCGTATTCAGAATGGCATTGCAGATGCACTTGCAAAAGCAGCAAGTAATTTGAAAATTCCGATGAACTCAAGCAACAAATTTGAAATTCATGTGAAGCATCGTTCGACTGTCCCTGACAATCAAAGGTATTGGCAAGTGTTTCAAGATGACGAAGAAATTGATGAGTTTCTGCAAAATGAAGGTAAGTTCAAAGACACTTCTATTGATGGGGAGCATGATGATGGTGAGGCGAATGTGCAAGTCAATCAGATGGAAGTTTTGTAGCTGAAGGATAATGTCATTCCTAAAGGTCTCATACCTTTAAAGGAGCTTTTCGACCAAGATGACATAACTCGAAAACCAACCTTGTGACCAACCGAGAAAGGAGTTGAGGATGTGAACATTGGATCAGCAGAAAATCCTAAAATGGTGAAATTGTCCAAAGCATTTCCCCCACAGGTAAAAGCAAAGTATATCAGTTTATCATCTTCCTTTGCTGATGTATTTGCTTGGGATTATTCAGATTTGAAGACATATAACACAAACATAATTCAGCATACCATTCCGATCAATCCAAATCAAAAGCCCTTTCGGCAAAAATTGAGAAGAATAAATCCAAAGTTGCTGCCATCAATAGAGAAGGAAGTGAATCAGTTGTACAAGGCTGGTATTATCGTCCCCATAAAATTTTCAGATTGGATTTCTAATTTGGTGCCCGTGCGCAAGAAAACAGGTGAGATTCGCTTATGCATTGATTTTAGGAATCTGAACAAAGTATCTTTGAAAGACAACTATCCATTGCCCAAAATGGATCACATACTTCAGCAAGTAGTTGGAGCATCCCGCATGTCGCTACTCGATGTTTATTCAAGTTATAACCAAATTCTGGTCCATGAGGATGATAGAGACAAGACAACGTTCACCACTCCGTGGGGAACTTTCCATTATGCTAAAATGCCTTTCGATTTGAAGAATGTTGGTGCGACCTTTCAGAGAGTAATGGATATGGCATTTGCAAATGAAAAGGGTGTTTTTCTAGTTGTGTATCTTGATGATTTGACAGTTTTTTCTAATTCAGATGAAGAGCACCTTTATCATTTGAAGATTGTATTTCAGCGGTGTAGAAAATATGGTGTGTCTCTCAATCCAAAGAAGAGTTTGTTTGCCATGGATGAGGGCAAGCTTCTTGGTCATATTATATCAAAGGATGGCATCCGCATTGATCCAGCTCGAGTAGAAGCTATTCAGCAAATTGATCTTCCCCGAAATAAAAAGGAGATCCAATCATTCAACGGTAAGATGAATTTCTTACGTCGCTTTGTGCCCAATCTTGCAGAAAATTTAAGGGAAATCACAAACATGCTCAAGAAATATAGTGTATTGAAGTGGACTAAAGAAGCAATAAAGTATTTCAATTTAGTAAAATTGGCTCTTTCTTCAGCTCCGGTTTTGATCAGCCCAGACTATACTCAGGATTTTATTTTGTTTTCATTTGCCTCGGATCATACTATGGCAGCAGTCTTGATGCAGAAAAGAGATCAGCTTGAGAAACCAATTTCTTTTTTCAGCCAAACCATAAGAGATGCAGCCTTAAAGTATAATATTATTGAAAAGCAAGCTCTTGCCTTAGTAAAAGCGTTGAAATATTTCCGAGTATATATTCTGCATTCTCACATTCTTGCTTATGTTCCTAATGATGCTTTTAAGGATGTCTTAGTGCAAACAGATCCAGAAGGGAGACGAGGCAAATGGATTGTAGCCTTTTTGGAATATGACGTGGAGATAAAGCCTACAAAGCTTATCAAAGGATAGGGGCTGGCTAAGCTAATGGCTGAGTCAAATTTTCATGCCTTGTACATTAATCTCATTGCTGCTATGTCTGAGGAAAATGAAGAAAAATCATTGGTTCAGGTATCAGAAATCTTTGTTCTTTCTCCTTGGTACTCATACATTGTTTATGTGCTCCAAAATCTATCACCGCCACCAAGAATGGCTAAAAACAAAAGTAGGACACTGAAATTAAAGGCTACCAAGTTTTGTATTATGAATAATGCACTTTATTGGAAAGATCCTGGTGGTGTCTTGCTAAATTGTTTGGTTGAAGAAGAGGCAAAACAGGTTATGGAAGATTTTCATAAGGGAGATTGCGGAGGACACCTTTTCTGGAAAACAACGGCCAACAAAATTTTGAGAGCAGGATATTATTGGTCGAATCTCTTTGCTGATGTGTACAAAATTGTTAAAAGCTGCCATGAATGTCAGATTTTTGAAGGGAGGAAAAAATTGCAACCTTTGCCACTCAAGCCCATTGAAGTAAGTGCTCCTTTTCAGCAGTGGGGTTTGGATTTTATTGGCAAGATCCATCCTGCTTCTTCAGCGCAGCATAGATGGATCCTTATAGCGACGGAATATTTTACTAAATGGATTGAGGCGGTTCCCACCAGGCAGGCCACAGATTTGGTAATCATTTCATTTCTTGAAAACAATATTTTGTCTCGTTTTGGTTGTCCAAACAAGCTGATTACTGATAATGCAGCAGCCTTTAAATCTAAGAGAATGATTGACTTTTGTGATAAGTATCAAATTACTTTGGGGAACTCAACCGCATATCATCCACAAGGCAACGGATTGGCCGAATCCTCAAACAAATCCTTGGTCAATATTATCAAAAAGCTGCTGGAAATAAACAAGAAAAGTTGGCATAAAAAATTGGTTAATGCACTTTGGGCAGACAGAGTGAGTCAAAACAAATCTATTGGCATGTCTCCTTTTGAGCTCATGTATGGTGTTGACACAGTATTCCCGACCTCTCTCACAGTTCCAGTGGTTAAACTTCTGCATGAAGCTGGAAGCAAAGATGATCATATGCAACGGAGAATAAATCAAATGATCCATTTACAACAGACTAGAGACGAGGTTTTTCAAAACACTTTCAAGCTGCAAGAGATAATCAAGAAGATATATGATCGAAAGGCAAAGGCGGACAAGTTTCAATTAGAAGAAGTGGTGTTGAAATGGGATGCAAGAAACGAATACAAAGGTAAGCATGGCAAGTTCGAGAATCTTTGGAAAGGACCTTTCAGAATTGCTACATATCGAGGCCAAAATGCTTTCCTTTTGAAAGAAATGAATGGAGAAGATTGTCCAGGAGGGCTGGTCAATGGTCGGCTACTCAAACGGTACTATTTTTGAAATGTTTTCTGCTGTCATACATATCACTGTACATACCGGTTTGTTTAAGTTTCATTGCAAGTGTGTGCTATCATCATTCTTTCAGTTTGGGGCCGGAGGAGAAGGCTATAAAACTGAAGGTTGATCTCAGTTTTGGTTTGATTTGGTGAGTCACGTCTTTCAGTCATTTTGCTTTCGAAATTGAGTCAGTTTTGTGTTAATTTTTAGTCATTAAAATGAGTCAACAGTCTTGTTGTGGTTTGTCGAAGTTATTGACTCCATAGCCCAATGGACAAAAGCACTGCCTACTTTCCCAGAGATCTGTAGTTCTTGGCACCTCCAAGGAGCTACCATCCCCATTGGATCCAATGTTAGTGTCGGTATCTTCATCCCTCTGTCAGTGATAAAATTTCTCTTGTTACATTGCATATTAGGTGTTTCATTCAGTCAGCTACATTCCATTAGGAGCATGGATCATCTAACGATAGTGGCTTGTTGCTCATGTTCCTCATGTCCTTTACCTACTGGCCTATTTCTGTTCATTAAAATCATTTGCAATCATTTTTTGTCTCATAATTTGCAAAAAGTCATTTTTAGCGTTTTAGTGTCATTACGTCTAGGGTTTCATTCATAAGGTCTTCAGAATTCTCAATAATAGTCAGCAGGCACATGAGGAGTTTGAAATAAGGTTTCAGTGCTAAAAATCTCATCGTCATATGCTTAATAATGTATTTTTCTTCAAAACTTTATTTTGAAGAAAAATAGAGTATTTCATCTTCATGTATAAATGTAATGTAATTTTAAGTTTTCTCAGTTGTAATAATACTATCACTGGAAACCCTGGTCACCTTCGTCAAGCTCCAGCCATCCATTCCCTGCAAGAACAAAAAGAAGGACATCATTCAGTCAAAAATCCAAATTGAAGCAAAACAGAGTTTTTTTAAAAAGTGTCAAAGTCTTAAACATTGCAAAGTGGGTTTTTTGAAAAGAAGAATCAAAATCCTTGGCATATAAAACATTTTCATCTTTCATAAGCTCATTTGTATGCTAAGAGAACAGGAGTGAACTAAGGAGAATTCGTGAAGAGCAAAAGAAGCAGTTTGAAGGCGATTTGTGCAAAATTTCTCCTGTGCAACGCATTGGTTGGGTGTCACGATGCATTGGGCAGGTGCGACGCATTGGGTCAGCCCCCACTATGTTAAGAATACACGGTCGCGGCGCATAAGAGGTACACGGCGCATTGGGTTTTTTGCGTGACGCATAGGGCTGGAAAACAAATTCATTACTATTCCTCTCACAATTTCAAATCGGCTCGGTCCCTCTTTGTCCAAGTAAGTCAAGCAACCTCTCCATTGCCAGTGAACATGTGTTTTTTGTTGTTTATGAGGATTTAAACAAAAAATTCAAACCCTATTATCTTGTTCAAAGGATTGTTTCCTTAGGGTTTAGAAATTGGTTTTGTGCCTATCACTCCTACTTCCCCACCTTGTATTCCCTCATCACTGTTATTCTTGTTCCATTTCCCTATTCCCTCATATTCCTAAATCACTCATTTCCTATCCCATTCCCATTATCCCACATCCCAATTATAAACTTCCCAAAACCCCAATGTTATCCAAAAAAACCTAATGGTTGTCTCTTAACTCTTTAATTGACAGATTTCACTTGGCAATATCCCATCATCTTCCCTACCCTCTCCCTCCATAGTCCCTTCCATATTATTACATATTTGGCAACAAAATCAAAGACACCAAACTCCTCATATTCATCCAAGACAACCTAGACTTTGGAAATCATGGAAACCGATACTTCTTATGACCGAGAAAGTGACTCCACAACTGAATTGCATGCACCTAGAAGACCTCACAAGAGTGGCAGACATGTGAGGGAGGAGCCCACTTTGTTGGCTGAGCTGCAGGCTTGTCCACTTGCTATGGCATGTTTTAAATAGTAGTCTTGTTATCAATTTTGTGAAATGGTTGCTAGGGTCCACCACCATCAAGAGCTGGCCCGATTGTTTGTGTTTCATTTACATGATAACCAAGTCACCCTTGTAGGTGTGACATTCACTTTAACACCTGAAACTATCTCTCAAGCAACCGGAGTTCCAAATGTTGGAGAACAATGGAACAAAAGGCAGCAGGTTGACAGGGTACACTATGAGCCATATATCAAGCCTAGTTTTGTGAGACAACTCAGCAGAGTTTTTCCCTTCTGGTTCCTAAAGGATTCATATGCTCTTCTAATGAAACTTATTATCAAATATTTCAGTTGTGAAGGCCGGTTTTCACGTCTTTATGCCTATGATATCAGGTTGTTGATGCATTTCACTAGGGTGAGGATGATGAACCTCCCTTATTTCATGTGCCAGAATATTAAGAAGATGACCACTCTCGTGCAAAGGAAAACTCCTGAGCAGCAGTATAGCAGTATCTATCACTTTGCACTCATCAAAATTGTGGTTACGCATCAACTCGGCTTGCATGGTATTTCATGGGAGGATTTCATTTATAATGATTTATTCACAGCTTCTCAGGTACCTTCGGAGGCTTTTCATGAGGCAGGTGAACCTTCATATCAGCATGAAGGTCATGAGACACAGACCACTAGTATGCCGGTGTTTGTCACTTATCAGAGAGGCACTAGAGGGTTATTTGCAGCAGCCGGGCGAGTATTATCTCCACCCGGGGTGGAAAGGGTCTCGCTTCCTTCATCAGAAGTACAGGTACAGGACAAGGGTAAGAGGCCAATAAATGATGAGGGGCCTACAAGAGGCCAGGATACATATTTCATACTCATTGATGATGAGTTGGGCTCTCCTAGCTCAAAGCTGAGAGAGGTTGTTCAGGAGCAGAAGGCGGAAATAAACACTTTGTCCATCAAGTTGCAAAGAGCCCAATGGATAATCAACTACCTTGAGTAGATAAACAAACAGTTTTAAGATCATAAAACTATCATGGAGTTGCAAAATATACGTGAGAACCGGTAAGCCGCCAAAAGGAGTCAAACCGAGATGACATCCATTGAGCAAGAGATTGAGGCTGATCACGAAACTTGGCTTGAAAGGGTCAATATTCATTTGGAGAAGCTGTTGGAGAAGGCCAAAAAGGAAAATAACATGTTGTGGCACATGGCGAATCATTATTGGGCAAGAAATCATGTTTGCAAGGCATGAATCAGGATCCTGAAGGCTAAGTTGAAGAGGGCATTAAAGTGTCGGAAAAGGCAAGATAAAATTCAAATTTTGGCTAAGGCTTCTTTGGCCCAACATAGTGCATGATGGAGGACACTCAGCCCAAATTTCAAGAAATTTGGGACACATTTTTCAAATTTTGATTTTTTGGGCTTAAACACAGATTTTTTAGGCTCAACGCGTCGCGCCACTTGGCGTGCGCTTATGATTGGGAGCTCCTCTGGGGTAAAACTTTATATTTTTGGATTTTTCATGAAAATTTATGCATGCCTACCCATGGCCAAGATATTTTTACAGGTTTTGGGCTTCCAGAAGGGTCAAAAACACCCTAAAAATGACCTTTCTGCCCCTTTTTGGACACATAGGAAGCAGTTTTGGGAGAACTCATTTTTGGAGGGGAAAATGAAAACCAAATTCAAAAATTCCACTTGTGTTGGAAATCAGATAGATATACCTTTCCAAAAAGCCCACTGGGAGCCAATTTGGATCACGGGAAGGCCTCCAAAATCAGCTCCAAACTGGCGCGACGCATAGAGAAATCAGGCGCGGCGCATTGGGGATTTTGGCTCATTTTTTACTCAGTAACTCTGTTTTTCGCCTAGTTTTCGCCAGTTTGACTTTATTACTTCCAAATTTAAAACTCTTGATGTAATTTGATGTAATTTGATGGGTTTTTATGTAATTTTGTCAAATTTTTACTCATGGAAGTAGATTCATCCATCAAAAGGTGAATTGCAACTGAATGAATCAGTTTCCTATCTTACAGAGGCAAGTTGTTCCACTGCCTATTTTCTAGTTCTTAGTTTAGATCTTGTTGAAACAGATCCTAGACTTGTGAGCTCGACCCCTATAGGTTTGGGATGAGGTAGTGTTGTCTATATCTTGTAGTTTTTCAGTCATCTTCCTGGTTGGACACTTGGGAATGCTTTGAGCATCATTGTACATTTCATCTCTGTAGTTTGGCAAAGGAATAGACCAGGGTTTGCAGAAATCCTTGGGATTCATGTGGCTCTTTGTTTTGATGATGTGTTCCTCTTTGTTAATTTAATTTTACTGGTGCTTTATGTGTATCATCTTCCCTCTTATTTCTTCTTAAGTCAAACAAACAAGCATAAAGGTGGAATTCATTAGATTTGTCGTGCTCTACCTAGTGTTTGTTTAATTTTCTATGTTTTCAACTGTTTGAAAAGGATTCCTGAAATTATCTTGCCCTCTTCAACTCCTCACCAATCTGAGCTATCCATTTCATTCAAAATTGAAGCATCAAAACAGTTGCCTACCTTGCCCCAATCAGATCCCTGCAAAACTGCTCATTTCCCAGACCCAAAATCTGCCCTTCCCTTTGATCCAACAAACACCCTCAAAACCAAATAAAACTCTTTTACATATATACCTAGCCTAAAATCAGCCTTTATTCAATTCATCTCAAGCCTCACTGATTATTTTTGTTGAGATTGACAAGGAGAGAGCCCTCTCCCGATCTGGTAGGGCTAGCTACCAGATTAAGCGTGGTTTGATGTTACCCTAGACTCTGCCTTTCTCAGCCTGAGGTAGATTTAGGCCATAACAGTAAACACACAAATAGAAAGATAAGCATGAGCTATTCATATTATTCACCATAGATGTCTGTTTATGTTACATTGGTGTGACCCTTGGATTCATCTTCCAAGGTCACTTGGACTCCTTTGTGATTGTTCACCTTCCACACCTACCCATAGAGGATTAGGTGTCCAACATTCCCCCCCTTAATCTGAAGGGGTATGTGTGGGTCTAAGAAGATATTTGTAATACAAATCTGCAAAGTATGCATGGCAGCACTTAGGATGAATCATCTCTCTGAAATGTTGGCATAAAGAGGTGGTTTAAGGATGACCACCAACACTGGAATGTAACACTTATTGTAGTTCCTGAGACTCTTCCAAAACTGGCAAGAAGCTGAGGGCTTCTTCTAGAGGAAGTGTCCCTCATATTTGAAGAGGGATACCTTCAACCTAAAAGAAGGGAATTCTACAACCTGTGATGGTTTAAGGATGACCACCAACACTGGAATGCTTGATGCATTTCCCGGAACTCTACCAAGGCTAGCAAGAATTTGAAGTCTTCTGCTAGAGGAAGTTCTTTGAATTCTTTGAAGAGGAAGAATATGAACCTCACATGGATGGTTTAAGGCTTTCCACCAACCAAAGGCATGCTCATGGGCATCTGTGTCTCTGGCTACAACTCTGAATCTGGAATAACGAATTGTGGCTCAGGCTTGCTTGAACTGCTGTGTCTCTGACTACAACTCTGAATCTGGAATGAGAGATTGTGGCTCAGGCTTGCTTAATGTGGCGTCGAAGCTTGTAGATTACCACCATTTTACCCCCTCTCAGGTACAAGGTGAGATTATTGCGAAAACTCAACTGCAAGTTTGTTCAATATTCTAGAACAAGTTTTGGCATGTGACTTAAACATCTTCTTGTCTGTTGATGCCCATTGCCAAGAAGTGATCCATCCAAGATGAATATTTTCTCTTGCAAGAGGCTTTTTTCTGAAGCATTTGTGTGAAGAATGGGTGTGCCGACCACAATGCTTGCATGGGTGAAGATCAAAACAGTGATCTTTCATATGGCCAACTCGATCACAGTGTTGGCATTTTTCAATTTATTGTTGTTGTTGTAGAAGAGGAGTAGGATCTGGAACAGTTGAAGGTGAACTGTCATAAATAAATCTGGCACTCTGAAATTTCATGGGTTTGGAGTAGTCCGGAATATGAAAGGACACATCCTTGTCATATCCAAGACCTATTATGTGCTTGTTGTGGACAAGCTCTTCCCAAGGTCTAATGATGGGCTTGGGAAGTGCAGACTGAGCTGCTTCATCTGCATGTAAATCTGCTCTTGTACAAGGAAATGAATGTGAGTTGACTGCAACTTTATATTATTTCTACTGATGGGAGTCCCTCTCAATTTTCTGAACGAAAATAGGTTCAAAATGATTACTCCGTTTTTGTAGCTCTTCTTGCTGTAGTTTTTTCTCAAGCTGCAAAAACTCAATTTTTTCTTATGCATCTTGTAGACATATCTGAATGTCTGTGAGGGCAACTTTGCTAACTTTAATGTGCCATGAACAGTATAAAATATCAAAGTTTTTAGGAACTCTAACACTTTGTTAATTCTAGCCATTGTTTACAATTTTATAACTACAACTTGCAGCACAGTTTTGTAGCTTAAAATAACTGCTCGGAATTTGTAATGAACTTCATTTACACTGAAAGTTAGCACAACTCATTTCTTGCATTGTATTTCTTGAAAAAATCTTATAGGAAATGATGAAAATAAGTGTGGCTCTAAAGGAACTCTATACTCTTCAAAGCTCTCATTCACGCTGAAAATACCTCTATCTAGCACTGAGTATTTGAATTCACTACTACTAAAAAGTCCTCAATCTTTGGTTCGGACCGCTCCCAATGGTATCGCAGCACTCCCCAGTTTCCACTCTATAAAATAGCTTGATTTTTAAAGTAGTTAAGTGGAACTCTACAATTTAATTTATATTTCTCAGCGAATTCTTTAATTCTAAATCCAATCCCGTCCTCACATCGTGTTAAGCCTCTGTTTACCAATTCAACACCAGATTAAATGATTCAAGGGCCTCTAGAGTGCGTGGCAGTCTTAATGTTTAAAAGAAGTGGATCATAATGAGTTCTACAGCAAAAAATATACATCCATCGAGCGGTCTAGTGGCTTTTGGGAAGAGGGGGCTGCGCGGAGGTGGAAGCAACGTGAGGAGGAGCGCAGATATGCGGCAATAACCAACAGAGTGGTGTAAAGTATGGAGAGCATGGAGGAGAGGTGAGATCCAAGCGGTATGACTGTGCGGGGTTAATGCCGAGAGGTATATATGAATTTGCAAAGAGTTACATATGAGTTTGAAAATCCACTACACATACCCCACACAAAACTTCAACACATTTCCAACATTGTTTCAACTTCATAATAATCTGAAAATCCAACGCTCTAACTAGCGCACGGGCTACTTATTAGCATCAACAGGTGGGAGGTCAATGTAGGTATGGAAATGCAGCATTGGAAGGATAGGGGAGTGCAAGACTCGGGGTAGTGTAAACTCTTGGAGCTTATTGCAATCGGTGGAGGACTGTGGAGGGGTCGGCGACGGAGGTCAAGCCAAGCAGCAATGAACTATTTGTGTTGAGTGCATTGTGCATCTGGAACCAGCACAATGGAAGGTTTTAGACAGGATTAGGAACGCCTTGGCTCCGACAGAGCCACCATGACCATCGTCATTCTAGAAGCTTCAAGACAGTCCGCAAGTGAACAAGGTGAAGAGTTATGCGAAACCAATGATACAGAAGTCCAAGACTGATTTTAGAACTTTTCTTGGGTCACCAAAACCATGAAGGGAGATTTAAAAACTTCATCACCTTCACTGTGGAGAGCATATGTAATAGTCGATGGTGCAACGAACAATATTCTTTAGTGGCCACTGATGGAGAACTTGAAGAATCTAATAGCCAGAGATAGAGTTTTAATCATTGTAAAATTCACTGACAAATTCAGAAAACATTTGAATCTGTAGACTTGACAGGGATGGCAGGACTGGGTGGTGCATCTACGTAGAGAGTGTTGAGGAGATTTCAGGGGAGAATATATTTCATCTGATAGTAATTTGATGCATGTATTTAGGGTTGCTCTCAACGGTGCATAAAGAGTTGAGAAAAAACGTTACTGAGAGAGGAGATTTAAACGGTAGAGACCAGTCTCTCTTATTATAGTAACTGCACCCCACAGCCAACAGCAACCAACTTTCATGGGTGCCAAGGCTGACAGACAAAAAATATATTGTTGTTAGCCACCTATAAAAATTTGTCATATCAAATGGTGGCTAAAACATTTTTTAGCCTTCAAGAAAAAATTCATGTCCAAATTATGAGTTCTTAAAGTCTTATGATGATCTTTACCCTTTGAGTTAATCTTCACTATTGTTTCACTATTAATCCTAAAGAACCTGTTGTTCACTAAGAGAAAAAATTGCTTATAAAACCCCATTTTCCATCATTTCACTCCCCCTTTCACCCATTTTTCCCTTTCATAAAAATCCCTCAAATATCTTCATTTAACCCCTAAATCATCCTAAAACCCTTTTTAAACCTTATATTTCCCTCTCATTTGGTTTAAAATCCCTTCATTTCACCTATCAAAACCCTCATTTTGGCTTAAAAACCTCATTTTTGCCCTAAAAAAATGGTCTTCTAGCACTATAAGGCATTTAAGCCCCTGAGGGCTTATTTCCTTTAGCCTCTTCCTTCATACAGCTGAAGCCTCACAGTCGGGTGCTTAAGTGCCTAAAAACCCTTTTCAAAACCTTTATTCTTCGTTATTTTCCCATTCCCGACATTTTGATTTTAAACAAATCTAGACCGTTGATACAAAAAGATCAACGGCCATCGGACCTCCTTTCCTCTGCCTTTTCGCCTCTCATCCCTTTCCTCCTTTCCACATTATCTGCTCCTTCCTTTAATCTCGACCATCCATCAAAAGGATCCGACGATCGGAATTGAACCCGATAATCCAGTTCTGCCAGGCCTAACATCCATCATATAAAAAACCCCGCCCAATCTAATTATGCCACTTGTACCCCACTACTCCCCTCGTCTGTGCAACTTTCCCATTGTATCCATTCCGCACCGTTGGATCTGGAGCCTTCGATCCAACGATTGACGATGCATTTCGCAAAATTTTTGCGCCAGAGGTTTAATGCCTAAAAATTTTGCTAAATAGGTGGTATCAAGAGGGACAGGTGTCAAATGATGTGTGGAATCGCATTGCTCTCGGGAAATACCGCATACCCCTCAAATGCAATGCGAAAATCGCTGCCAGTTTTCCGCAATACTGCTGCCCTCCTCGACGTTATTTTTGCTTTTAATCTCAGTCGTCGATATCTGAGATCAAACGGCTTGTGTTATATCACGACCCCTTTCGTTTGCCTCCATCTATTATCCCAATGACTCCATCGAAAGATCTCGACCATTGATTATCCTAATCCAACGGCTTCCGTTCATCCTTGCGCCCAAACCTCCATTGACCTGGTTAGCTACTCTGCCAGGGTTTTTTCTGATTTTTTGCTGCATTCTTCCATCTTCACAGCTCTGAAATGCTTCCACAAACCCTCCTAAGCAGTTTAAACCATGAATTCGCAGGATTTAAATAACGTTTGTGTGTTTTTATGCAGGTTTAATGAAGTTCAAGATAAAACCCTCCTGCAGGAAAATTACAATGTTATGGGCTGAGGATGACGATCCTCATAGCCCTGAAAGAAAATTAAGGAGATCGGGGGTTTAAATTTCATGGTTTAGAAAGGTCGATGAATCATGATCATCGAATTTTTGGACAAAAATGTAAATAAACCCTCTGCGCACCTGCAAGCAACAGAACACAGTGTGCATCAATCAATTGAAGGATCAAAGCATAATCAGAAGATTAAAGGCTCTAAACATATTTTAAAGGAATCAAAGACCTAAAATCCACAAATAAAACAGATGATCACAGTCAAAAGTTCGAGGATGGTTAAGGATAAAGTCTCAAGGCTAATTAAGCCTAAACACAGACCAAAAGTAGATTAAAGGTGTTTTAAGGAAAAACAAAGAAAAATATCTGTAAAGGAGGCCTCCACTGCCACATCAGAGGTCATTTATCCTCTTCAGCTACCAAAGTGCCACCTGCAGCCTCAATAAATCAAATGAAGGCATAGTTATTTCCCAATCAGAAGATATTTACCCAAAAAAACAGTTGAACAGTTATTTCAAACAAAAGAACATTTTTTAAACTGGCAGTAAAGTTATTGTAAAGATAAGAAAGTGCCTTAAAGTAAATCTTTTTACCCACTAAGCCTAAAAAGCAGAAACAGGAATAAATGAAACAAAGTTGTAATTCAATGCATTCCTGCCTCCTTGCATGGTTTTCAAGGCTAGGAGTTGCATTTAGTATAGAATTAATTACATTTCAACCCTAGGAACTCTTCCACCTCCTCATTATCTTATAAAATCTCCTTGAGGAGCACATTGTAAAGGGTTGGTTGGTCACTAGTTGTAAACATTGGAACTCTTTGAAATAATACATAGTCTGTCTGAAGTTGAGGAAGAAATTGAAGTCTTGGAAGCTTGATGGTGTTGTGACATGCTTGTTCTTGAGAAGGCTCTATCATTGGATCCCTGAGCTTGGCTGTTGGTGATGTATTCTGAACTGTCTGTTGTTTTTCCTGTTTTCATTATGTTTCATAAATTCTTACTACAGTAGGATGAAAATTTTAGGCTAAGAAATGACTCCTGGAAGCACCTTAGACCTGTTTATCCTTCATTGTTTTATGTTTTCTTCTGCCGAGGCATTTTAGAGTCTTTAAAAATTATCTTGAACCCTTATGCTTGTTTATTTCTCAAATAGTTCAAATAGTTGGTTCCAGCATGATTTATGATTCTCCCTGCTTGCCTGTTGCCACTTGAAAATTGTTTTTGAAGTCTCCCTTTGAATTACCATTGTTTACAGTTAGCCAAAGAGGTTTGTTTTGATCATACCCTTTTTTCCTGCTTGAACAATTTTTTTAAAGGTCTTTATAGTTGTGATCATAGATGTGTTAGGTGTTCCCTCTTCTGTGACTGCAATTATCAGTGAATCTTTTATGTTTTCTAAGTCCTTTGAAATAAAATATTTGAGGAAATAGGATGTGCTCCTGAATCTTAGATTTCATTTTGAAAGTTGTCTTGAAATCATTATTTGCTTAAAGTGTGGTTTATAGAATTCATGGTTAGCCCTGTCTATCAAATACCTCTTTATTGTTCAAATTATGTTTTTAAGTTCCCTTTGTTGAGAATTCAACTTCTCTTTTCAAATCATTAATGTCCATCTCATTCACAAAACTAAAGGATCCTGTGGCCAAGTTAGATTTGCCCTTTGATATCCCATATCCATTGATGAGCTTGTCATAAACCTCTTCTTGACTCCATTTCCCAATGAATCTGATACTTCTTCTTTCTATCTATACTACTTAGATCTTTCATATTCTGTTGTACCAATTCAACCAAACAAACAAACAAAACAAACAAACACCTGCACTTAATAACTAGTCTAAAATCAATACTTAAAAGCAAACAAGATAAACCTTTGCAAAAACAAACATTTGAGAGATCCCTCTCTGAGAATAGGAGGACTAGATCCTGGAACTCTAAAGATTGGTTTTGATGTTGCCTTTTCTTTTGGTAAGCCAATTTATCAAAACACAGGACCCCAACATAATGGCAATCACGGTGGGACTCGAGTAAAATCCTTAAAACAAAACACTCATTGTTCAGTAAAATATAAGTAGCTTTCTTCAAGCACTACCAAGCATAATGGTGATCATGATAGGACTTATTTGAATCAACGACAAACTAAGTAACCCTTATGATTCTCATAGAGCCTTATCAAACCTTGAAGGAATCAGCTAGTGAGCCAAAGAGTAAACTCTGTTTGTCTCATCACCATAGCTAAGTGTTGAAATAGATTTAGGACACTCTCATAACCCATAGGACTGTAAAAACTCAGAAAACCCCAAAAATAGTTCAGATTGGCTTCATAATAAACATGGTGGTGGAACCATAAAACATTTTACCTTCACAAAAAGCTAAAAAATTTCCACCTGGTGACTCCACTAGCCCCAGTAGGCCTATTACCCATCTAGATCTCCAGATTTCCTTAAGATTGTGTTAACCAGCCTTGAGGAAGTTTATAAGCCTAGTTCCATACTAGATAAGACATTCTAAGAGGCAATACTTTCAAAACAATCCTAAAAAACTTCAGCCTCTCTCATTTTTGAAAAAGCAGTCTGGCTTCACATAAGATCAACACTAGATCTCATCCAAACCCTAATCCTCCTACAATAGTTGAAAATCCAGAGAGAATTTTGTGGCAGACTTCTAAATCTGGAAAATTAGCCACTGATAGGAACATCCCAAGAACAAAATTTGTCTTTGAAAATCTTGCTATCTTGGAGGATTTACACTTTGACTTACATCATTCAAAGAATAGCTTTAGAACCAATTCTCAAAGTGATTTAAACCAAGCTGATTTTGAAACTGTAGATTTGCAACGGAGCTTTAGTAGAGAAGCCTCACCTTCTACTCCTCCTGATTCCCAGCTTCTTCACCACTTTAGCCTTTTCCATAACAAATCTGCTCAAAACCATTTTGCTGGCCCAAGTGTTTCTTCCACTCCAATCCATACTACCATTGTTCAAAACACTCCATCTCAGCCCACTTTCCCTCTTGTAAATCCACCTTTCCTTCCAGCCATGGCAGCATGGTATGCCCCACTAGTGTTACCACAACCTGTGGTTCCCTTACCAAATGATTATCAATCTAAAATTCCCCATTTCACTGGAAAAGAATCTACCATAGCTCAAAAACATTTAGATAGGATGGAAGATGCATTTGATTACATGGAAATAGAAGATGAGACCATAAAGATGAGAATCTTTGCCCAAATTTTAGGAGGAGAAGTAAAAAAGTGGTTTAAAAACTTAACTCCTAACAGCATCATTGATCTCCCTTCTTTACATCAAACATTCATAAACAAATGGGAAATCAAAAATAACCCTCTCCAAATATTAGCAGAGTATAGCAGTCTTAAAATAAATCAAGGGGAGAGTGTTCATGACTACTCCACTAGGTTTAACACTGTTTACAATGCTCTTCCACCTCACATGAAACCTCCCCAAGGTATGGCCTTAGTAAAATATCTTGAAGGATTTGACGTTGAAATGGCCTATCAACTAAGGGAGAGAGATTACTTAACTCTAGAAGACATGCAGAAGGGAGTTGTAAGTGTAGAGGCAATTTTAATTGAGAAAAGAGCAAGGGTAAGATCAGAAAAGAGGGTAACCTATAAAGATGACACTGCACCTTCACCCTCATCTTCTGACACCAAAATTGACAACCTAGTGAAAGTAATGGAGAGAATGCTTGAAAAGATCAACTTGAATGATAGAGTGCCACCAAGAGAAAATAAAAACAACCCCCAAAACATAAATAGAAATCAGAATTTCAGAAGAGAAAATAATCAAGATAGGCAAAGAGACAATGACCAACAAATTAGACCTCCCTTCCAACAAAACTATGTAGATGAAGAAGAAGAAATGGAGATTGAAAGGTTGGGAGAAGATCATGTAAACTTGATTGGATCAGACAGTGGGGATGATGTTTTCCTCACTGAAGAAGAAAAAGGTTTCTTCTCCTCATATCAAAATGAAAACACCTATGAGGATTCTGATGATTATAGATTGGGGTTTGAAAATGCAATCATGGAGGTGCACAAACAATATGATCTTAAAAGCAAAGGGAACATAGATAATTCAAATGACAAAAACACTAGCACTACTGTTAGGAAAAATGCAGAAAATCAGCCTAAGAAAATAGCAGAGAAAACCAACACTTTGACTAAGAAAACAGATTTAAACAAAGAGAAAAACAGCTAGCCAAATGTTGAGCAAAGAAGCCCTAGCACTTCAACTAGTGGCCCTAAAAAAATTGTCCCAAATAGAAATCCAAACAAAGTTCAGAAAATCGGAATTTCTGAAAGGAATTCAATTGAAAAAACAGATGTAAATATGATAAAATCAATAGTTCCTTTCAGCCTTGAGGGAGATATTGCAAAGATAAAAATTGCCATACCTCTAGCTAAACTAGTAACCCAAGAAGTGTACAAAAACCAAGTTTTGAAAGCTTTGAACCTAGGAAATGACACTGATACATTAAACTTGACAGATGACAAACCTAAGTTGTTGTTTGGTCCAGAAGTTGAAGGAAAATGCCAAGAAGGAGTTTTCCCTCCCTTCTATGTCAGTTTGAATATACATGATAGGATATTACACAATGCCATGTTAGACTCTAGAGCTTCACATAATCTTATGCCCAAAGTAGTAATGGAAAGCTTAGGCTTAGAAATTACTAAACCATACAAGGATCTGTACTCCTTTGATTCAAGCAGAGTCAAATGCTTGGGTTTAATCAAAGATTTATGTGTAAACTTATCTCAAATCCCTGTTAAGAGTCTAGTTATGGACATAGTAGTAGCTAACATTCCCCCAAAGTATGGCATGCTGTTATCAAGATCATGGGGAGCCAAACTTCAGGGAAGCCTTCAAATGGACATGTCTTATGCCACCATCCCAGTTTTTAACCAAAACAAAAGATTATACAGGGAATCCCACATGAAATACATGGTGAGTAACATAGATAAACCAAACAACTCTCCAATCTATTCCATTCAATCAAGTTTAGATTCCTTTATCTTTTTCAATAAATACCAAATCACTCAACAAGAAAAGGAAAACAAAGAGGAAATCAGTTTAGCAGAAAAATCAAAACTTCCCTCAAATCAAATACAAATCATTAGCAATCAACAGCAACAAGAAAATGAAAATGAGGCAAAAATACTTTGGAAAATAAACTTTGATGGGTCTTGTAATAAAACAAGTGCAGGGGCAGGTGTATGGATTCAAAATACAAATCAGAGTTATTCATATAAACTAGATTTTCCATGCACAAATAACATCGCTGAATATGAAGCACTTCTCCTTGGCTTACAGTTGCTTAAACGATTAGAAGCCCAAAAAATATCAATCCTAGGAGATTCTGAGCTTATCATAAGACAAATCAAAGGATAATATTCAGCTAAAAACCCAATACTTAGAGAATATCGAAATGTTGCCCTTGATTTATTAAATACCTTTGAAAAATATGAACTCATTTTCATTCCAAGAGCACAAAATCATCTAGAAAATGAACTTGCCTTCAATGCCAGCAATTGCCAAATACCTCAAATAAATGAACAACTTAGTATAAAGGTAAAACACAGGCCTGCAGTGCCTGACAATGAGGATCAATGGCAAGTGTTTGACACTGACCAACACATAGATGATTTCCTAAAATCAGAAAATGATTTTGCAATACTAGCATTAGAAACCAGCCATGAAGAAAACTGTTTGGATAATGAACAAATCCCAGAAACAGAAATAACATATTCTGCTGATATAAATCACTGTGAGAATATTTTTGAAGCAGAATTAGTTAACAACGCATACCATAAAGACTTGGAAGTTTTACAATGCAAGAATGATACAATTCCAAGAGGTCTCACACCTTTAAAACACCTTTTTGACTTTAATGATGTAGCCAAAGAACCAAGAATGGAGCCTATGGAAACAGATGTAGAAGAACATAACATAGGCAGCCTGGCAGAACCCAAGATGATCAAGTTATCCAGCAATCTCCCAGTTCATATAAAATTGCAATACATAGAGTTGTTCAAAGAATTTAGAGATGTGTTTGCTTGGGGATACAAAGATCTGAAATCTTATGACACTAGTATCATTCAGCAAAAAATTCCTCTTAAGGAAAATAAAAAACATTTCAAACAAAAACTAAGAAGGATAAACCCTGTTTTATTACCTTTAGTTAAGAAAGAAATCGAGAAAATGTATGATGCTAGGATTATAGTACCCATTAGATATTCAGAATGAGTGTGAAACTTAGTTTCTGTTAGGAAAAAGACAGGGGAAATCAGGCTCTACATTGACTTTAGAAATCTAAATAGAGCCTCCCTGAAAAACAACTACCCCTTGCCCAAGATGGACCATATACTTCAAAGGGTATTTGGGTAAAAAAGAATATCACTGTTGGATGGGTTCTTAGGTTACAATCAGGTGTTAGTGCTCCCAAGTGATCAACACAAAACTGCTTTTACTACACCTTGGGGCACATTTATGTATGTCAAAATGCCATACATTTTGATGAATGCAGGGGCCACCTTCCAAAGGGCCATGGACATAGCCTTCTCTGAATACATTGGCTATTTTATAATCATTTACCTTGATGACATAATTGTTTTCTCTAAAACTGATGAAGAACATTTGATCCACTTAAGAAAATTTTTTGAGAAATGTAGGAGATTTGGCTTAAATTTGAACCCTAAAAAGACACTCTTTGGTCTCCAAGAAGGTAAAATTATTGGTCACATAATTTCAGAAGAGGGAATCAAAGTGACCCTAAAAGGATTGATGGCATATTGAAAATCAGCCATCCTAGGAGCCTCAAAGAATTACAATCTTTCATTGGGAAGATAATTTTTTTGAGGAGGTTTATCCCCAACCTTGCTGAGCTATTAAGAAACATTACAAACATGCTTAAGAAAGAGGTAGGTGTGAAATGGACTACACAAGCTAAACAATCATTTGAACTAGTTAAACAAGCTCTCACTCAAACACCAGTCTTGATTAGTCCAGATTTCACCAAAGACTTTTATATCTTTTCTTTTGCATCTGAACAAACAATAGCTGCAGTTTTACTTCAAAAGAATGACTTGGGGCAAGAACAACCAATATCCTTTTTCAGTAGGGCCTTAAGATATGCTCCTCTCAAATATAACATCATGGAGAAGCAAGCCTTAGCATTAGTGAAAGCATTAAAGGACTTTAGAGTCTACATTTTACACTCTCACATAATTGCTTTTGTTCCACATACTGTTGTCAAGGATATTCTAAGTCAAGACCCTGATGGTAAAAGGGGAAAATGGATTGCTACTATTCTTTAATATGACTTAGAAATCAGGCCCACCAAACTGATTAAAGGGCAGGGATTAGCAAAACTCATGGCTGAGTCAAACTTCCAAGCACTAGATATGAATATGGTGGATGTGTTGGAAGAAATAGAAGAATTCACTGCCCCTTTCATTGAAGAAACATTTCTGAATTTTCCTTGGTATGCTAACATCATTTATGTGCTTTTATATCGAAATTCCCCTCCTTCTTTGTCTAAAACTAAAGCTATATTTTTTAAACAGAAGGCTTTGAATTATTTCATATTAGATGGGGTATTATATTGGAAAAATGTTGTTGAAATTTTGCTTAAATTTTTACTTGAGGATGATGCAGGAAAAATTATGCATGAGCTGCATGAAGGAGAATGTGGAGGACACCTCTACTGGAAGACCACAACAAACAAAATCCTCAGATTTGGTCACTATTGGCCCACCCTTTTCCCAGACACTCAAAATTTAGTCATGTCTTGCCATAAGTGTCAATTTTTTTATGGCAAAAGAAAGCTCCTTCCCTTACCCTTACATCCCATCAGTGTTGAGGCACCCTTTCAATAATGGGGCTTGGACTTCATTGGGGAAATTCACCCATCTTCATCAGCCCAGCATAAATGGATCCTCACTACCACTGATTATTTTACCAAGTGGATAGAAGCCATACCATCTAGGAATGCTACTGACTCTATCATTATCAAGTTCCTCGAAACTAACATCCTATCCAGATTTGGTTGTCCCTGAAAAATCATAACAGATAATGTTGTTGCTTTCAAGTCTAAAAGAATGGTTGATTTTTGTTACAAATTCCACATCACCTTGGGCCATTCTACTGCCTACTATCCCCAAGGAAATGGATTATCTGAATCCTCCAACAAAAGCCTCATCAATATCATCAAAAAGCTGTTGGAACAGAATCAGAAATCATGGCACAGTAAGTTGGTTCATGCCTTATGGGCTGATAGATTAACTACAAAGAAGTCAATAAATATGTCCCCCTATCAGTTGGTCTATGGCATGGATGCAATCTTCCCAACATCATTAGGAGTTCCAGTCATGAAACTCCTTCAAGAAGTGAAAACTGAAGAAAATGATATGCAGAGAAGAATCAACCAAACAATTCATTTACAGCAGTCCAGAGAAGAAATCTATGAAAGAACACAGTTGGTCCAAGAAAATATCAAGAAACTATTTGACAAAAGGACTAAGGAAAATAGTTTGCAAGTTGGAAATGTGGTTCTTAAATGGGATTCAAGAAGGGAAGAGAAGGGAAAACATGGCAAGTTTGAAAACCTGTGGAAAGGACCCTATATTATTCATGCTGAGAGGGGTCACAATGCATTTTTCTTGAAAGAATTGAATGGAGAAAATCTATATGGAGGTCCTGTCAATGGCAGGATGCTTAAGCATTACTTCTGTCAAGAGTCATGAGTTTCAAATATTTTTGCTTTTCATTTTAAATATCATTGTTTGAAAATTGCATTCAAAGTTAGAAAAATGAGAAAAATACAAAAACAATAGAAAAGAGAAAAAGAGGGCAGAGAAAAACAAGAAAGGTACAGTGTAATGTTCCTACTTAGCCTTAGCTAAGAGGAGACATTAAATTTTGGTTTAATTTATGTTTTATGAATAAATGAATAAAGGAGGACATGTAAAACTCCTAATAAATCAATGCCCATGTGAACAAAGACAAATCTGGGCTATGTAAATAATCACTTGCAGGTGTGAAAGAGGTTTGAGCCAAAGATTGGGTCCACCTTGACCAAATCAACTGCGTTGTCTAGGTTCAATGCATCTCCAAGAGGGACTGCGCAGTTCTAGAAGGGAGCCTCTAATGTGAAGAGGGGTGACTCATCAAAGAGGTTTAGGGTTTGCAAGGGCTTTCTCATGTTATAAAAGAAGGAGGAGAGCAACATGAAGAGGTTGTTGATGAATTATATTTCTGAAGTATTTGTCTTCTTAGACAAATACCATTCTCTGTTGTTTAGTGGAGGATTGTGATTGGAATTCCTGTTTAGGGGTTTCATCTCTTCCCTTGAGGATCATTGGAGGATTTCTTTGCTAAATTTGGCCACTATCTGGTTTGAGACCAAGCTCTATCTTTCATGAGCAACGCTGGCCCATTGAGGGTTTTGCAGCTGCTATCTTTTGTAGAAAGTGGCATTTTAGATGTGCTTAGATCTAGTTGTTTTTGAGAGGCTTTCTCTATTGGAGAGTGTAATTCAGCCTCAAAAGAGCTAGCTGATACATATTTTGTATCAGATCTGTAATTTCATTCCATGTATTCAGTCTCCTTCACCCTTTTCGCAGTTTCTGCTCAATACTGCGTTATTTTGTGAGAGGGCTTTTTTATTTCAGTTTGCTATCTGTTTGGAGGAAGATCTCTTGGTGTTAGGCTTGCCTTCCCTTAGTGATCCGTGGATTGGGTTGCTGATCCATGTCTCTATAGATCTGATCTATTTCAGTAATAAAAGTTATCTTCAGAAATTTTTGGGTTTTCTGAAGCACTGTAAATTGTAATTGAGATCTACAACTTATTATGCAATATTTTGATGTAATTCCAATTGGATCTTGTTCTTCAAGTCTTGTAGTTTCAAAATATGTATTAGATCTGATTTTTTATCCATATATATGGCAGAGATCTAAGATTTGATGTACAGTAGCTGAACCATCTGAAAAATAATGCTGTCTATGTATTTCTGCAGTTTATTCCTAGTTGCAGCTCTAATTTCTGAAGGGATTTTTCCCTAGTTCTCTTTGTAATCTGTTGTAAAGGAAATAATCTTAAACATAAATCTTATTTACTATTATATCTCTAAAATATCAGATCTTTGGATTTCCTCCTCTGAGCTTCAGTCAAAACTGCTCAATTCTAATAGCTGGGGTTTTCATTTTGTAGCAGCTCTTCTCTTTGGCTAATTTCTAGTTAGACTTAACTGTGGGAGATCAGTTTAATGTGCTTAAGCTCGTTTTTTCAGATTAAATTCTGCATATAAGTCACATACAGCATAAATGAGGGGATCCCAGCCCTGATCTGCATTATTCTTTCTCATATTTTCTTATACAGCGTTTTCATTGAAGACCTTGTTGATATTCCTCAAAGGGATTATTCCAAGTTCTATAGGCAGAGTATACAATTGGCCAGGTAGCCTCTGGTTCTCACCCTCTTTTCAGAGGTGAAATAACCAGTAAATTCCTTTGTATTCCATCTCTGACATAGAATCTTGAGAATCCCCAAAAAGGAATATTACATTGGTATTGAAGCTCCACTCTTGGCACAGCCTGTGCTAGCATTGGAGCCAAAATCATGCTGCATTCCGAAGATGAAGATCCTATTTCTGAGAGAGAGAGGAGATACCAGAATAGAATTCATAGAAATTATGACTATACTATTGTTGACCTTGACAAGGGTCAAGACAAGGGGAAAGCCCCTGAATTGAATGATAAATATAAGGAGGCAGAAGAGTTTGTAAAAACTCTCTTGGAAGCTATGCAAGACCTGTCCAAGGAAATAAAGGAGATGAGGGTAGATAGAATGATGGAATCTCTTGGAAGACCCCATCAAGGAGAAAGTTCTGAAATGTCTCAGTTTGGGACTGGTCCACTGGTGAGCTTGCCGCAAGCTCCACAGATCTCACAACACTGTACAATTCCTACCTTCTTGGTTGTATAGAATGAAGGGCTTCAAGAGCCAACCTCTTTGGAAGGCTACTTTGCAGAATATGATTCACAAAGTCAAAGGTTCAAGGATAACTTGAGATTTCAAGACTTCTGCCATCTCAAGGACCGGAGGAGGCCATTGCAGCAATATAGAGATGGAGGTTTCCTTCATGGGAGGCACCACACCATGGGCAGGTTCTTCTTGCCTAAGTTTGATGGATCACCCTTTTTCTCAGCTAAAGCATGGGTGTAAAAGTTGGACATCTACTTCTAGCTGAATAAAGTGCTTGAAGTAGAATCCATTAAGATTGATGCACTGCATTTTGATGGAGAAGCCCACAACTAGTGGTTTCATGGACTTTCTACATTGGGGCAAAGCAATGTGTCCACTTATGTTGATTTCACTAGGAGACTAGTGGAAATATTTGATCGGAAGGATCTGGAGGCCCCTTTCATAAGCTTGACAAAGCTTAAGCAAACAGGAGATGCTGAAGCCTATATCTCTGAATTTTTGAGACTGTCTGTAATGGTTCCTGATATTTCAGTTGCAAGGAGAGTCTATATGTTCATAGATGTCTTGGAAGAACCTTTTCATGGGTTGGTCAAGTCTACCAAACCCACCACTCTGCATGATGCCATTGAAAGAACTAGAGATCTCCAAGATGCCTTGCCAAGAGCAAAGGCAACATTCCCAAGCAAAGCCACTCACTCTTCTAAAGGGAAGGAAGGGAAAGTTGCTCCACCCAAGGAGAGCTCACAGAAAAATCTTCTTGACAATGATCTCCGAAGGGAGTTGAGAAAGAAGAAATTATGTTTCACTTATCAAGAACCATGGGTGCCGGGACATAGATGTGCTACTGGAAGAGCACATTATATTGAAGTATTCTCTGATTGTGAGGAGGAGGAAGGCAATGATGGACCTTGGAGAGGTCACAGCGCTGGTGATGATGAGGAGGAGGATCTATCATAATCCAGAGAAGAAGAAGGAGCATTTGCTCCAACCAGTGGGACTCTTGCTTCCTTGAGAGGAGTGCCCAAGTATTTGACTCTTAGAGTGCAAGGTTCAGTCATGAACCAAAGATTATCTATTCTTATTGAAAGTGGGGCAGCCCACAAATTTATTGATGCTCAATTTGTGCAAAGAAGAGGGATCCCTAATAATACTTTTGATGGGTTCTCTATTTTGGTTCCGGGAGATAGAACTATGCAGTGCATGATGTATGTTCCATCACTTTCTATGACTATGGGGACCTACACTTTGGAGGACCACTTCTTTGTAGTGGACATACCAGACACCAACATCATCTTGGGTGTCCAGTGGTTGATTACTTTGGGAAAAGTCACCACTGATTGGAAGGCCTTGCAGATGGAATGGGTGGATTTGAAGAGTGGGAAACAACAAGTCATTCAAGGCATGGACACCTAACCTTCACTTGATGTCTCTACCCACACAAAAAATATGGATTTTCGCAGTGAGGGCAAGGATCTCACAGTTCCTTCTCTCATGTTCATGAGATTGCTGCAAGGGACATTCCTACAACATGGCAAGCCTCTTGGGGTGCCATTAGATTCTGTGGGGAAAGCTTCACCAAGTGTTGAAACAATGGAAGAAAGAGTCACAGCGCTATGGGAGGAAGCAAGGGGGAGGATCAGCCTTCCCACAAACAATTTTGGCATGCATGATGCCAAAGAAACAAGCAGCAACAAGGCAAGCACCACCATAGATGCATCTACAGCGCTGTCCTAGTTGAGAAGTGTAGATCCATATTGGAGGTCTCAACTCCTTGTGGAGTACTCCAAAGATCTGCACACCAGGATGATCTTAGATGGCATAAAGCAAGGAGGAGGCTACTTGGTCCATGAAGGGGTCATCTATCATCTTGGTAAATTATTCTTGTCTCAAGCCTCCAAGCTTAAGCAGGAGATACTACAAAGAGCCCATAAGGAGTTCCTTTCCAGCTACATGCAATCAGCAAGAATCTACTCCCTAATATTGAAGAGTTTTGATTGGGAGGGTATGGAGGAGGAGCTACATCAGCATTATGATTGGGAGGAGCTACATCAGCACTTACAAGAGTGCAATAGTTATGTGGAGATGGGGCAGCCAAGGGATCTTATGCAGGAGACATTTCAGCCATCTCTTTCTTCTCTCAAAAGAGGAGAAAATCTCATGCCTAACTCTATGTGTGTGGGAGACTTGTATGGTAAGAAATTTGATCTTGTGGAGCAAGTATGTTTTTTTGATTTGGCACATTCTCTTACCATATGTATGCCAGCCATGGCTCCTACAAGGAGTAATATTACATGCATATTTCATGGCAAAGATGGGACCAATAAAAATTCCAAAGCTGGCCACTCCCTTGAGGTGCAAAGGGAGATTGTTTATCATGATGGGTGCTTTCCAAAGGCACCTAATGAGGGTTTCACTTTCAGCCATGTTAAAGTTACCCATGCAGCAAATATGTGGTGGGAGTACCACCTAACACATTTATATCTACTCAAAACAAGGAGTGTACTACGCTGGTACCTTATGTGGGATTGTGACCCACCTCCTCATGTGCAAATTTCAGTTTGCCTTTATGTGATTTTTCTACCATACATAGATGACATGTTGGTTTTGTTTATGGGTATGTATGGGAAAAGAGAAAGTAGTGTACATGTACCACATGGGATGGAACTTTATCCTGTGCTTCATGATACTTGTTTCAGGTGTGACATTGCTTCACCCATGTTCATTTATGTTGAGTTTTACACTCCTGAAGGGGCAGACTATGAACCTATCCTGTTAGCATTGGAGGAGCAGTTTCTGATGTATTGGCTTGGTGAGCACTTGATCCATAATGAGAGCTTGATTCTTGATGGTGCCATCAATGGAGAATGAGAATATATACAGCTCTCAGCCTGTCAGTTTCTTGAGGACAAGAAACATTTTGGAGGAGAGGAATGTAATGTTCCTACTTAGCCTTAGCTAAGAGGAGACATTAAATTTTGGTTTAATTTATGTTTTATGAATAAATGAATAAAGGAGGACATGTAAAACTCCTAATAAATCAATGCCCATGTGAACAAAGACAAATCTGGGCTATGTAAATAATCACTTGCAGGTGTGAAAGAGGTTTGAGCCAAAGATTGGTTCCACCTTGACCAAATCAACTACGTTGTCTAGGTTCAATGCATCTCCAAGAGGGACTGCGCGGTTCTAGAAGGGAGCCTCTAATGTGAAGAGGGGTGACTCATAAAAGAGTTTTAGGGTTTTCAAGGGCTTTCTCATGTTATAAAAGAAGGAGGAGAGCAACATGAAGAGGTTGTTGATGAATTATATTTCTGAAGTATTTGTCTTCTTAGACAAATACCATTCTCTGTTGTTTAGTGGAGGATTGTGATTGGAATTCATGTTTAGGGGTTTCATCTCTTCCCTTGAGGATCATTGGAGGAGTTCTTTGCTAAAGTTGGCCACTATCTGGTTTGAGACCAAGTCTATCTTTCATGAGCAGCGCTGGCCCATTGAGGGTTTTGCAGCTGCTATCTTTTGTAGCAAGTGGCATTTTAGATCTACTTAGATCTAGTTTTTTTTAAGAGGCTTTCTCTATTGGGGAGTTTAATTCAGCCTCCAAAGAGCTAGCTGATCCATATTTTGTATCAGATATATAATTCATTCCATGTATTGAGTCTCCTTCACCCTCTGCGCAGTTTCTGCTCAATAATGCGTTATTTTGTGAGAGGGCTTTCTTATTTCAGTTTGCTATCAATTTGGAGGAAGATCTCTTGGTGTTAGGCTTGCCTTCCCTTAGTGATCCATGGATTGGGTTACTGATCCATGTCTCTATAGATCTGATATATTTCAGTAATAAAATTTATCTTTAGAAATTTATGGGTTTTCTGCAGCACTGTAAATTGTAATTCAGATCTACAACTTATTATGCAATATTTTGATGTAATTCCAATTGGATCTTGTTCTTCAAGTATTGTAGTTTCCAGATCTGTATTATATCTGATTTTTTATCCATAGATATGGCAGATATCTAAGATGTAATGTACAGCAGCTGAACCATCTAAAAAATAACGCTGTCTATGTATTTCTGCAGTTTATTCCTAGTTGCAGCTCTAATTTCTGAAGGGATTTTGCCCTAGTTCTCTTTGTAATCTGTTGTAAAAGAAATAATATTAAACATATATCTAATTTACTATTATATCTCTGAAATATCATATCTTTGGCTGTCCTCCTCTGAGCTTCAGTGAAAACTGCGAAATTCTAGTAGCTGGGGTTTTCATTTTGTAGCATCTCTTCTCTTTGGCTGATTTCTAGCTAGACTTAATTGTGGGAGATCTGTTTAATGTGCTTAAGATCATTGGTTTCAGTTGAAATTATTCATATAAGTCACATACATCATAAATGAGGGAATCCCAGCCCTGATCTATGTTATTCTTGCTCATATTTTCTTATAAAACGTTTTCATTGAAGACCTTGTTGAGATTCCTCAAAGGGATTATTCCAAGTTCTATAGGTAGAGTCTATAGTTGGCCAGGTAGCCTCTGGTTCTCACCCTCTTTTCAGAGGTCAGTAAATTCCTCTGTAGTCCATCTCTGACATAGAATCTTGATAATCCCCAAAAAGGAATATTACATACAGCCCCATACCAAAAAAGAGAGACAAAGTCTAAAAGTGTGCAAGCTCAAATGCCACTCCTGAAAAACACACTTCTAGTTATTCATATAGACTAATCATGACTAATTATCTTTTCAATTTACTGCTGATAGGTTAGTGAATTAGATCAGCCAAACAACACAATCTTGGCTTATTAGTAGGTTAGATTAGGATAGAAAAACAAAGGTTCAAACAAGCTCAAAACTTGAACCAGAAAAGAAAGAGGAAATAGCTCAAACAAGACTAAAATCAGAGCTGAAGAAATAGTGAAGGAGGTTTTAATTTTCATATCATAAGCCTTCACCATTTTGTTTTATTTTTCTGCAAATAAAATCTATGTGCAGCTTGTTTTTATGCCATAGATCTGCAGCAAGTCAAACTGCTTAATCTTGGCTTAGCTGTTTTAGAATTTAGAGAATAAATGTCTGTCAGACAGTCTAATCCTGATAGATAGTAGTTAGGTAGAGAAAATTATGAGTTCAACTGCTTAATCTGAACTCATGGAGGAATAAGAGTAGAAATATATTAGTTTCCTATTTTTTCAAAAGAATAAAATATTGATGAAGAGATTTTGCTAGTCAAAATGCACTTTGAAAGAAGAAAAAAATGCTAGGATCATTAGGAATGAGTAGGTAGAGATTTTGTTTTGATAGAATTCCATTGTTTCAGTTTGTTGCAGAGATTATCAAATTAAAAGAGGATCAACAAAAGAAAATAAATTTGTTGCCCAATGAATAAGGCACTGGTTTACTAAAAATACAGAGATAAATAGTTGAGGTTCTAGACACCTAAAGAACCAGCTATCCTCCCCATGTGGAGCCACTGTTAGCCACCTATAAAAATTTGTCATATCAAATGGTGGCTAAAACATTTTTTAGCCTTAAAGAAACAATTCATGTCCAAATTATGAGTTCTTAAATTCTAATGATGATCTTTACCCTTTGAGTTAATCTTCACTGCTGTTTCACTATTAATCCTAAAGAACCTGTTGTTCACTAAGAGAAAAAACTGCTTATAAAACCCCATTTTCCATCATTTCACTCCCCCTTTCACCCATTTTTCCCTTTCATAAAAATCCCTCAAATATCTTCATTTAACCCCTAAATCATCCTAAAACCCTTTTTAAACCTTATATTTCCCTCTCATTTGGTTTAAAATCCCTTCATTTCACCTATTGGAACCCTCATTTTGGCTTAAAAACATCATTTTTGGCCTAAAAAATGGTCTTCTAGCACTCTAAGGCATTAAGCCCTCGAGGGCTTATTTCCTTTAGCCCTGTTGCAGCCTCTACAACACCCTCCAAAAAATCCACACTTTAAAAAAAATTTGGAGCCCCTTAAGCATAAATAAAAGTTAAGTTAAATCTAGGAGGGTTAAGTCGCTGAGTCGCAGATTTCTGAATTTTTGGAAAATCGTGACCCCGCGACCCTGAGGTCGCAAGGTCGCAAGGTTGTGAGGTCGCACCTCCCTTAGACCACCGCATAATGCGACCCCGCGACCTCATTAATGGCCCGCACACGCGACCTTTTTATAAATAGAAGGGTCGCTAGGTCGCATTTTGCACATTCAACAGATAGAAAGAAAACTCTTCTGACAAGTCGACTGGAGCGCAATTTTCCGGGGTAAATTGTTGTTTTCCTCCTACTGTTTCCTTTTATGATTTTCTTGCCTGATTTTCCCTACCTTAGCCTTTAAATTTCCCTCTTTCTTGGCCCTTGTTTTCATTTGAGACTTAGGGCTTCCCCCTTTTGCTCTGACATTTACCCTGCTTGTATGACATTGTCACTATTTACCATCCAGACCCTTATGGACTGTGTTCTGCTCCAAAATCTCTCCCCTTGCTCTGTCTTGGCCCACTTAGCCTTGTAATTTTGAAGTTAGAGGGAAATATACTTTACGCGGCATGCGCCAAAACACCGACAAGCCCTAGCGCAACTTGTGACACATGCGACCCTGCAACCCCAGTCGCTGAGTCATCAGGTCGCAAATCGCCCTTCATTCTATTTTCACGCGACTTCGTGACCTTACGACCCTGCGACCCAGTCACAGGTTTCAAAGTCGCACTCCCGTCGGTTTTCCTAGCATTTTTTATCCAGCAACCCCGCGACTTGGTCACACGGGTCGCAAGGTCGCACTTCCAGCGGTCTTCCTAAAATTTGCGACCCAGTGACCTCGTGACCTAGTCGCAAGGTCGCCATGTCACAAAGTCGCAAACCCTTTAAGAGTTTCAACATCGCGACCTTTGCGACCCTTCGACCCAGTCGCAGGTTGCTAATTTAGTCTTCTTGTGTCCCCAGCTGTAAAAACTAATAACTGTGCCTAGGCTTGTATTATCATGGCATCTTTCTTATCCTGGGACTCTTTCATGAACATGACAGGTGAATTTGAAGTTGACTTAGAGTGTGTCCCTATAACCTTAGATTCAAGCGACATGGGACCTCCAGTGGCCCGCAAAAAGAACAAGAGCCCAAAAACATAATACATAGAGATGGATATACCGATGTCCCCGCCCTCGATCTACAGGGACACTTTGTGCACATTTTCCAAAGGGGACAGCATGCGTTGGTATCAAGTGTGCCAGGAATTCGCTAAGCCGAAATTCCCAGAGGACCTCCCTGATCGACAAGCTTACATACAAGTTAAAAGTTCAAGGCTACATCATGCAGGTGCCCATCCCACTATATTCCCGTGTGCGGAGGTCATTGAATGGATTTTACAAAACACTGACCCCAAAAAGTGGGTAATTAGGGACTGTGAAGGCAAAGCTTTCGCAAATCTCAAAGGCTCGGATGCTCACGTTTACTACGCATTTCCCGAATGAGAGGAAGACTTCACAGAATATTGGGCCATCGCCCACGCAGTCCCCATAATAGACACTCTAAAAGGATGGTGGGAGGAGCCTGAAAAATTCAAGGCCAAGAAGGATCAAGAATATCCAGTGGCAGGTCTTAGGAAGGTGTATAAACTGGTAGCCGATATGCTTTGCAGATTATATGGGTGTCCCGATGCCACCACTTTCAGCGGTATGTGGGAAACCCTAATGGAGTATGTCACGGTGCGCGGCACCTGTTTCAACTGGGCCAGCATACTGGTGGCCTCTCTTCAGAAAAACATATCCTCGGCATTGGTACCAAATGATGGATATCCTTATGAATTCTACATGGCCTCTTACTTGTTGGATGTTGTTTGTTCGAGGTGCCACTTTGAGGGATGGGTGCACAATTGGGACCCAAAGCAGGCATGCCCAATCCACCTAGAGACAATGGTATTTTTGGATTCCAGATACAAGCAGGACACAGGGCCGATCTCTCATGTTTTCATCCCAGCGAGCCAAGGAGACGATAGGCAAGGTGGAGCATTGGTTCCCACTTGTCTAGTACACATTCATTCGAGTCTTTGGTTCATGCAAGGCTCCCCATGCTATGCCCCAATATGTTACAGATAAAATGCCCATTCAAGAAGTCTATTTCCATATGACTTTCAGTTTCTCTAAGGTCCTGACTAAGGGAAATAAGAAGCCGTGGCCTACGCTACCCCTCACTATCGGTACATACATGGCCAAAGATTTCAGAGAGGTAGAGGCATAAGCGGAAGAGATGAAAAGTTATTGCCTTGGGTCATTGGACCACTGGACATATGACCCAGACAAGATAGTCCCTGATCACTGTAAGCGGGCTAAGTTCAAGTGGAACTACCAGCACACGGAATGCCCGAGCGAAGATGAAAAAATAAATTGGTATAATGCAGATAGGAAACTCGCTCCAGGGGCGTGGTCTGATCAAGAAGACCTAGATGACCAAACATTGGAGGACATAAGACGTGAATTAGGAGGCGCTTCTTCTTCTCAGGCTAAGAAGCCTAGAACTAGTTCAGGGCACAACACCGCTACCCAGCAGACTGAACTAGAAGCCAAAGCCCAGCAATAAATGGAGAAGAAGATGAAAGAAGATGAAAAAAACTGCAAAAGGATCCTAAGGTCAGAGCAGAAGAAGAAGAAGGCAGAAGAGGCCAGGAGAAAAAAGGAGGAACAGGAGGCAGAGGCTGAGGCAGAACAGAAACTCAAGAGAGAGTTAGATAAAGTGGAGGCTGAATTCCAGAAGAAACCAGAACAAGAAGCAGTAGCGGAGGCTGAACACAAAAGAAAAGCAGAACAGGCAGCAGCCGAATGTAAAAGGAAAGCCGAACAAGAAGCAGCGGCAGAAGCAGAGCGCAGACGGAAAATAGAACATGAAAAAGCAGAAGTAGAGCGTCTGCGGAAAGAGGAAGAAGAAAAGAGAAGAAAAGAAGAGGAGGATAGAATACTAGAGAACATCGAGGCATCTCCCCAAGGCGCAGGATCACAAACAGAGCTACCACCCCTCGAGGTACCTGTAGTCAGTACACGCGCTACACTCTCCAATGTGAGTTCCTAAAAAGGGCAAGAAGAGGAAGTATTCAATCTTACCAGGCTCACATATGATCAGTTCTCCTTCAAGGTCCGACAGGAGAAAAGGAGATGCCTGGAACGAAACCCTTCTGCCTCATCTACAGTCACAATACAGAAAGATATAGTCCTAGACACTAGGACTAACCTAGTAATGATAGCATCGGTCGGCACAACTTTCGCCGCAGCCACGGAGGAGAATGTGAACAGAATGAGCAGAGAGATCCTCTCTCTAAAAAATAAGTTACAAGAAGAAGAGTAGAGGGAGGCAAAGGGTAGAGTAGGATAGGGTAGCATTAAGGGAAGAGATTCAGCAGCTCCAAGACAAAACTTCCCCTATCAACGAAGTGTCACTCACTGTCCGAAAAGAGCTGGATGTATTAGAGGCCACCATGAGACAAGTTTATGGGGAAATTTTCACTATAAAACAAAAAGTTGCCCCCTTGGTAAGAGCCCAAGCAGAAACCAAAAATAGGAGTGAGCAGTTGAAGGAGGCCTCAGCCGCTTTGGATAGAATGATAGAATGGACAGGCCGGTACCCCAAGGCTCCCAAAAACCTGCCAAAGAAAGATTGGATCCACACACAAGATCCGGATTAAAATGCAATCTAAAGATAAGTTGTCTAAGGACTTAGACAAGGTGATGGCCGCATACGAGCATCTGATCAACGGCATCGATTCAATGCACATTCTACATCACATTCCATCACTAGGTGCATTGGACGAGGAGAAGACATGGGAACAGGTGGATCAGGAGAACCAAACATTTTTGCAACCCATCAAACAAACCGCTGCCACTTCTCATCTTGCAGCATCACAGGACAACTTAAGGAAGTTCATTGTCACACCAGTCTGGATCTACACCAAACTGGCCTCCCTATCCAACCTGGTCACACAAAAAAGAGAAACTTTAATTCCTAATGCTTTTGAGTGTCTGCATCGGTTGAGAGAAGAAGTTCCCTTGATTTCCCCTATAGTGACGGATTATCGTGTATGGCAGAACTTCCTCAGAGAACAACAAGTTGATGCTTCTGACCTCATGATCGCGCGCACCTCCTCATGATCAGATAGCAGTAGGTCGCAGGTCGCACTTGGTAGTAGGTCACAGGTCGCATTTGGAAATAGGTCGCAGGTCGCACTTCACAACTGGGTCGCAGGTCGCAGCTCTCATTCAGGTCGCAGGGCAGCTCAACAATTGGGGAGGCGAAAAGTCAGGAAGCCCAAAGGGTAAATTTTGGTCTATAAAACTCCCTTCGGGAAGAATGTAAAAGGATCTTTTTTTTGGGACTCAAAGAGTTAGAGAGAATTGTATAGAAGGATAACACTCTTTTGCATATGAATACAGATACTTGTCAAACTCCTTTTGGATCTGATGTGTTTTGTTGTGCGAACACTATGAGTATTTCTTGTACAGTTTCAAACATCTTTTGATTAATGAAGCTGCGCTTTTGATGGCATCATTCATGCATGATAGTTCTTTGCACTTGTGTAGATGATGTTAAGTTTATCTATGCTTCCCCAATGAATGTTAAAAACTTTGTTTACTGACATTTGTATTTTCATCGTAAACATTTGAGGAAGTGAAGGTTGTTCCTAACATAAATAATTGTTTCTTTTGTGTCTAGAACAACGTGCAAGCATGACCCTTACGATCTTTTGTTGACAGTGTTTCTTTTGGCTTCATGTCTTATTATTCGCCTCGCTACGCATAGTGTTATATACGTGTTTAAACTCATCAATCATGTATCTTGTATCGTCTGAATAAGTGTATGTCTGCAGGTTCATTGAGTTCTTTTGAGACCCAAGGAAAGGAGGCTTAAGCGGTAGCTGGACCCACACCCCAAATGGGATCCCTACTCCAAACGGTTTAGAATCTAGTTGGGACTTTTCACCAGGGAGATCCCATGTTGTTGGCCAAACAAACTCTCCCGTCAATAGAATTGGTGCTAGAAGGGGGTCCTGAATGGCATCCTCCCAGCACATAAGCAATATTCTGTCACAAACTCCCCAAGGGGAGGTCATAAACAATGATACTATCCCTCCTCCTTTAGAAGATGTTCAAGGGGAGGAGGCTCCATATTATGAGGTCACCAGGGAGCAGTTGAGAACCCTGCGCCCAGTTGCTAGCAATCTCATCAGGGACTTGCAATCCAACCCAATCATGAGTTTCTTTACCCATTCTAGGACCCCTGTTGCTAACATCACTCGCAACGGTGCCCTTGTGAATTCTCTACCTCAGTTAGTAAATTTGATGATTGAATACCTTGCCACCGCTATCCGGAATAACGAACTGATTCCTGAACTCCAAATCGGTGAAGAGGAGGAACCCGACGTGAATGAACCCCATCCTGACCAGCCCAACCAAGCCCAACATGACAAAAATCAAGTCCACCCCCCGCCAGCAGGAGGCGAGGGAAATAGAGGCCGAGGGAATGAAGGCAAAGGTAATAGAGCCAAAGAAATGGAGGACAGGGAGTTAGAGGTAGGGGAGATAGAGGCCGTTGCCAAGTACGCCATGCCACGCACCGCCGTCAAAACCAGAATAGGCCACCCATCTACAATTGGGGATATCTCGGGAATATGGCCAACCGTGAAGGATATCAGGATGAGCACTCTCTCCATGGGGGGGAAGCATCCATGTTAGGCACGGGGAGTGAATCTGAATCTGAAATCAGGCACCACGAGCATGCCAGGTGGGTGCAACCACTTGCTTGGATGGCCCAGTCCCCGTTAGATCTTTTAGGCCCCCTCCATGACATGCCCAGGCACCCTGAGAATAATCTCCCAAAGTTCGACCCCGAGAAGGGTACGTTGGCCGAGGATCATATAAGAAACTTCTATTTGTCATTACAGATCATGAGGGTTCAAACCGATGACGTTGCTTGTCACCTTTTTTCACACACTCTTGAGAAAAAATCGGCCACCTGGTACTGCTCCCTTCCAAGTGCCTCCATAACCTCCTGGGACCAATTCCGCCGCATTTTCTTGCAAAAATTTTCGGAGGACAAAACCCCTTCCATGCTCCTTATGGAGTTAAGTACCATTAAATGCCAGAAGAAAGAAAAGGTAAGGGATTTCAATCAGTGCTTTGCTACCATTCTGCAAAAGTTTCCCCCCAACTTGGCATTGGATGACTCCATTACCATAGACTACTATACAAAAGCTCTCCCCAGGAATATTGTCGTCTTCGTAAAACGTGAAGCTAGGGCCACCCTTGCGGAAAATTACGCGGTTGCCCTCGCTGTAGAAAAGGACATGCTTTCTATAGGAGCAATCTATCATGAAGGGAGAGATGACCACAATCCCACCGCGAAGAAAAGTCATTCCTCCACACCCAAGACTGCGGATAAGGATAAGGATGATTTTGACTTAGAGAGTATAGAAAAGACCCTTAAGCTATTGAAAAATGAAGTCTCTGACCTGAAGAGAAAGGGCATAGAATCTACTACTGGCACTAAGGCGCAAAAGCCCTTTTTTAGAAAGAGTAACCCCAACACCAGCCGACCTCCGTCTAACCCAAACACTGTTCTCAACGTGGAAGAAATAGGAAAATATAACTTTTGTTCTTTCCACCAGGCTGTCCACTCTGAAAAAACATGCCCACAATGGATTGGCAGCATGACCGCAATAGTAAATCAGCTTCCTGACGATCAAACCCCAGGGGATGAAGGGGAGGATGATGTTTCTGACAATGAAGAAGATTTTCCCCCTGATGAAGAACTAGGATCCTCTATTCTTGCATTTGACATAATCCGCAGGGAAAACAATCATACCATCACTGATGTCAATATGGCAGACGATCCTAAGGTTAAACCCGTTCGAAATTATAGCCTTAGAAGCAAAGGACCAGTCCCCGAACAGTCCTTTGAAGAGAATAAGAGGGATTTATTAAGGAAAATTATACCCCCTGGCAATGAACAACAAGTTGTTCCTGAGAATCCCACGACCAACAGCACCCGAGTAAACCAAAAGAGCAAGCTCCCGGTGGGGTCGCCCAAAGCCACTACTAAGTCTAGTCCTCATTCTGATTCCAGTTACAAAATTGTTGAGGACATGAAAAAAACCAGAGCCAGCATCTCCCTCTACGAGCTTTCCCGCATCACCAATCAACGAGAACTTATTCTCAAAGCCTTTGCCAATACCTCAACTACTAAGCCTGTGAGCAATACATCTGCGCAAGCTAGTCCGAGTGTCTAGTCTATTGTAAATGCCATATGCAAATTCTAGGGGATCCACTCCTCCCTTCCTCTTATCATTTGATATTTTAAACTTCAACGTCCATAATTGTCTAGTTGACTCCGGCGCATCCACAAACATCATGCCCTTGTCTGTTTGTAAGAAGCTGAACATCCTCCTAGAGAAAACTGACGCGAGAATCATCCAACTTGACAGATCGCAAGTGCTGGCTGTAGGATAGATGAATAATGTCATCATCCACCTTTCTTCCGACTCTAGGGTCCACAATTGTATAGACATTTTAGTTGTAGACATCCCGGAAGCCTACGGCATATTGCTTAGCAGAGACTGGTCCAGCAAGCTACAAGGGTATTTTTCCACCAACTGGTCCCACTTGTGGCTTCCTTACAAGGGTCGAAACAACAAAATCAGGGTCGAAAGCAAACCTTATATGAAACATACTGTGACTGATTTGTATGCTACTAACGAACTTGTCATATTTTCCCAGGAAGAGCTTGGCATGTGTTTCTTGGAGGCCATTTTCGGATGTTACCATCCTCCTCAGTCCCCATTGGGCCCAGATATTCAGTCAGAACTAACACTCGTCATAGAAGACCAAGCCACCCTCGTCTTACACCAAGCCAAAATCCCTCCTCAACCCACAACTCTGGAGGAGCCAGAAAATGACGTGTGGACCCTTTATTATGATGGTTCTTGATTTCGTGTCGGCTAGAGTTCCAGTGCACCAACAATACTTTTGAATATGAAGCTTTAGTCCTTGGACTCAAGAAGGCACTGGACTTAAAGGTAAGACACTTACAGGTCATCGGAGACTCTGAGATCATCACTCGGCAGGTACACAATACCATTCATTTTTTGTCTCCGCACTTAAAAGCTTATCAACAAGAGGTATGGCATCTTATTTCTACTTTTGATGCATTTGGAATCAAATATGTCCTTAGAATGCATAATGCAGCAGCTGATACTCTGGCTAATGCTGCTGCTAGATTTACCCCTCTAAGGGACGGCTTTTCTATTGAAGTAATGTATAAACCCTCTGTGCCAGATAATATTAGTAATTTATGCGTCTTTGATGATGACCAACAGATATTGGAATTCATGCCCAACACTGAAGTGTTCAAAGACGTGGTAATAGATGAGGCGGATCACGATCAAGCTTTGCAGGAAGAGCATGATAAACGCAAATAAAACCCCATGCCCAAGGGGATAGTGTCACTTGAAAAGCTCTTTGATCTGCAAATCCATTTTTGCGGGCCCCCAAATACCAAAATACAAAGTTCCACCTTGGCACATCGATAGGTGAACTTAGGATCAGAGGAGGATCCGAAGTTCATCAACCTTGGGAAAGACTATTCCGACCAGGAGAGGCAGGCTTTCACCCAGCTATTCCAGAAGTATCGAGACATATTTTCTTGGACGTATGATGATTTACGTACATATGATACGCGGATTATTTAGCACGTGATACCTATGAAGGAAGGAATGAAGCCTTTCCAACAAAATCTCAGAAAAGTGCATCCTACACTGGAACCGATGATTCAGAAAGAACTTAAGAAGCTTTTGGATGCATGCATCGTCTTCAAATTTCGCCACTCCACTTGGGTGTCAAATTTGGTCCCGGTACAGAAGAATTCTAGCGAGATCCGTTTGTGCGTGGACTTCCGAAATTTAAATCGGGCCTCAGACAAAGGCAATTGCGCGGTGCCTCCTATGGAACAAATATTGCAGGTCGTGTCCAAATCCGAAATGTTCTCCTTATTGGATGGGTTCTCCAATTACAACCAAGTGCTGGTAGCTAAGCTAGATAGATTGAATACTACTTTCCGGACCAAATGGGGAATGTTCGCTTTCAGGCGCATGCCCTTCAGATTAATAAACGCGGGGGAAACTTTCCAACGGGCCATGGATATAGCTTTCCTTGGTCTGATAGGACGGAGTGTGGTGGTCTATTTGGATGGCATCATCATGTTTTCGAAACACCGGGGCGATCATTTATGCCACCTCAAGCAAATTTTCGAAAGGTGCAGGAAGTACGGGATCTCACTCAACCCGAAGAAGAGTGTTTTCGCCGTGTCAGAAGGGAATTTGTTGGGCCACATTATAACTCAGCAGGGCATTGTTGTAGATCCCGAGCGGGCAAAAGCCATTGCCCAGATTCCACCCCCTAGCAGCAAAAGGTCCCTGCAATATTTCCTTAGGAAAATCAATTTTGTACGTAAATTCATATCATATTTTACCCAAATAGTCAGACCTTTGCAGGGGATGATCAAGAAGAATGTGATTTTCAAATGGAATCTACCAGAGAAGGAGGCTTTCAACAAAATCAAGCAGGCTATAGCTAAAGCACCATCTCTCCAAAGTCCAGATTTTAGCAGAAGCTTCATCTTGTATACTTTCGCTTCGGATTCATCACTTGCAGTTGTCCTCACGCAGAAAGACACCAACAATGATGAACGGCCTATATCCTTCATGAGTACTGGTTTGCAGGGAGCTGAACAGAATTACCCTGAGATCGATAAGTAGGCTTATGCATTCTACAAAGCAGTCAAGCATTTCAGGCCATACATCTTGAAAAACAATGTCACAGTTTTCGTCCCCCACCTAGTTTTCCGCTCACTGTTCGTGCAGCAGGAGCTGGGTGAGAGACGAGGCAACTAGATGGCATGTCTTCAAGAGTATGACCTAGATTTTAAACTAGCACACACTGTCAAAGGACAAGGACTCTGCCAAATGGCTGCGGAGGCTGCAAGCTCACACGGAGTTGAAGAAGAGTGTTGGGAACAGGAAATCGACATGTATCAGAGTGACCACGCACCTCAGCAGAGAAACCCTTCTTGGTACTCTGAAATTTTGGGATATTTAGCCCATGGCATCTTGGACCTTGTTTTAACTGCCTGGCAGAAACGCGCAATAAGGCTTAAGGCTGCATCTTACCAGTTAATCCAGGGTAATATTTTAGGGAAACATCACGATGGAGTTTTGTTACGCTGCTTGGAACATGATGAAGCACAGAACATCCTGACCAAACTGCACGATGGACCAGTCGGAGGGCATTTTGCAGGTGATACCACCGCCCACAAAATAATGTGCATAGGATACTATTGGCCAACCCTTTTCAGAGATGCGCATGCGTATGTCCAGAAGTGTACCCAATGCCAGAAGTTCGCAAATTGGGAAGCGCGGCCAGCCGCTCCCCTACAGTCAGTGGTTGTAGAGGAACCCTTTCAACAGTGGGGTTTGGACATGATTGGTGAAATCCTACCTCACTCCTCTAAGCAACACCGGTATATTCTCACTGCTACCGATTATTTCACCAAGTGGGTTGAAGCAGTACCATTACGCCAAATCAACGTTCAAGAGGTAATAGAATTTGTCACTCATTCTATCATTACCAGGTTTGGCGTTCCAACTTCCTTAGTTTTTTACAATGCAACTTATTTTTCATCCTTTAAATTGTATGATTTTGCTCTGGAAAATGGCATTTTGCTTAAACATTCTGCAAATTATTACCCCCAAGGAAATGGGTTAGCCAAGTCAACTAATAAAAATCTCACCCGCATCATCAAAAATACTATGTTGTCCCACCAGCGAAACTGGCATAATGCCCTCCAAAATTTTCTTTGGGCTGACCGTGTCACACCCAAATCCTCACTCGGCACCTTCCCATATTTTCTTGTGTATGGAAAAGAAGTCTTCCTTCCTCCCCACTTATCTCTCCCTGCCCTTCAATTGTCCCAAGAAAGCCATGGTACCCCATGCCCCACCTTGCAGACCCAGATCGACACACTACTAAAGTTGGAGGAAGAGAGGCAGAAAACCCAGGAAAAATTCGCCATCCACCAAAGTCGGATCAAGAGATGGTTTGATAAAAAATCCGCAGGGAGTAAAAAATTTGAAGTAGGAGACTTAGTCCTTAAGTGGGATAAATCTCACGAAGAAAAGGGAAAACATTCCAAATTCCAAGCCCTGTGGACAGGTCCATTCCAGGTCAAGGAGAAATTGGGTTCCCACACATTTAGACTGCAAACTCTAGAGGGAAGAATCGAGGTCCTCCCGATGAATGGGCATGACCTCAAACATTACTTCACTTAGTAGCCCTCAGGGGGTTGTCCTACCCCTCTACCATATTTCATGGTTTTCTGCTCTAGTTTTGTTTGTAAACAAAAAACAAAAAACTCAAAAGGACGGAAGGCCTTGTCGGAGCCACACAATTGGCACACTGCACCAGGTTCTATGCTGATGGGAAGCCTTTCCTGAAAGACACAAAGGTGGTGAAATCTTGCCTGTAATTGACACCCAAAGGTAGTACATGACCTAGCTCAATCCATAAAGCACGGGTAGCTCACCTAGCGAGTTTGAAAAGGTGTCTGTGAAAATAAAGTTCAATACAGCGGCGACTAGATCGAAAGGTAATAGAGTTAGATTCGGGTGACGTCAGGACATCCGGGAAAAACTAAAGTCCTCATATCAGACCAGGAGCAACCTCTCTTGCAAGTAAAATAAGTCGAGATCCCTCATCCACCTAGGAAAAAATTTCCCCTCTCAAATAAGTGCCCTGAGCACACCTAAATAACTACCTTAGGCACATTCAAAATAAGTGCAATAGCACACCAATAAAGGGTAAAGGATTGAGAAAGGCTTCCTGCGCAGAGAGGCGATGTGATGACTCCGCTGGGGTACAAACCAGGTTCGCTGGCAGCGGAGCAACGTTCATGACTCCTAGGCAGTGACTCCGCCGGGACCGCAAGGTTCGCAGGCAGCGGAGCAACACGATGAGGAAAAAATAATCGTACCGGACCCTGTGGCCACCTGAAGTTCTCCAACCCTTTCAGTCTGGAAACCTGAAGCAATGAAACTCGATTAACCGGCACCCAAACACGCTAGCAGGCCAAGCAACCTCGCAAAGTGCCAAAGGCAAGGTAGTGGGGACCTTAAGGTGAGAAGAATAGCTAGTGAAGGCCCCTCCCTCCCCCCACCAAGGCAACCATCTGCAGAGACTCTGGGTCCGACTAGTGAATCGCCATTTGTTGTAGCCTCTACAACACCCTCCAAAAAATCCACACTTTAAAAAAAAATTAAAGCCCCTTGAGCATAAAGAAAAGTTAATTTAAAATCCGGGAGGGTTAAGTCGCTGAGTCGCAGATTTCTGATTTTTTGGAAAATCGCGATCTTGCGACCCCGAGGTCGCAAGGTCGCAAGGTTGCGAGGTCGCACCTTCCTCAGACTACCACATAATGCGACCCCGCGACCTCATTAATGGCCCGCATGCGCAACCTTTTTATAAATAGAAGGGTCGCTAGGTCGCATTATGCACGTTCAGCAGATAGAAAGAAAACGCTTCTGACAGGTTGACTGGAGCGTGATTTTCCCGAGTAAGTTGTCGTTTTCCTCCTGCTATTTCCTTTTATTATTTTCTTGCCTAATTTTCCCTACCTTAGCCTTTAAATTTCCCTCTTTCTTGGCCCTTGTTTTCATTTGAGACTTAGGGCTTCCCCCTTTTGCTCTGACATTTACCCTACTTGTATAACATTGTCACTGTTTCCCATCTAGACCCTTATGGCCTGTGTTCTGCTCCAAAATCTCTCCCCTTGCTCTAACTTGGCCCACTTAGCCTTTTAATTTTGAAGTTAGAGGGAAATAGACTTTACATGGCGTACGCCAAAACCCTGGCAAGCCCTAGCGCGACTTGCGACCCGCGCAATCCTGCAACCCCAGTCGCTGAGTCACCGGGTCGCAAATCGCCCTTCATTCTATTTTCAAGCGACTTCGCGACCTTGCGACCCAGTCATAGGTTGCAGAGTCGCACTCCCGTCAGTTTTCCTAGCATTTGCGATCCAGCGACCCCGCAACCTGGTCGCAAGGTTTCAAGGTCGCACTTCCATCGGTCTTCCTAAAATTTGCGACCCAGCGACCTCACGACCTAGTCGCAAGGTCACCAAGTCGCAAATTCGCAAACCCTTTGAGAGTTTCAACATCGCTAAATTAGCGACCCTGCGACCCAGTCGGAGGTTGCTAATTTAGTCTTCCTATGTCCCCAGTTGTAAAAACTAATAACTGTGCCTAGGCTTGTATAATCATGGCATCTTTCTTATCCTGGGACTCTTTCATGAACATGACAGGTGAATTTGAAGTCAACTTAGAGTGTGTCCCTGTAACCTCAGATTCAAGTGACATGGGACCTCCAGTGGCCTGGAAAAAGAACAAGAGCCCAAAAACATCAGACATAGAGAGGGATATACTGATGTCCCCGCCCTCGATCTACAGGGACACTTTGTGCACATTTTCCAATGGGGACAGCATGCGTTGGTATCAAGTGTGCCAGGAATTCGCTAAGCCGGAATTCCCAGAGGACCTCCCTGATCGATAAGCTTACATACAAGTTAAAAGGTCAAGGCTACATCATGCAGGTGCCCATCCCGCTATATTCCCGTGCGCGGAGGTCATTGAATGGATTATACAAAACACTGACCCCAAAAAGTGGGTAATTAGGGACTATGAAGGCAAAGCTTTCGTGACTCTCAAAGGCTCAGATGCTCACGTTTACTACGCATTGCCCGAATGAGAGGAAGACTTCACAGAAGATTGGGCCATCGCCCACGCAGTCCCCATAATAGACACTATAAAAGGATGGTGGGAGGAGCTCGAAAAATTCAAGGCCAAGAAGGATCAAGAATATCCAATGGCAGGTCTTAGGAAGGTGTATAAACTGGTAGCCACTATGCTTTGTAGATTATACGGGCAGCCCGATGCCACCACTTTCAGCGGTACGTGGGCAACCCTAATGGAGTATATCACGGTGCGCGACACCCATTTCAACTGGGCCAGCATACTGGTGGCCTCTCTTCAAACAAACATATCCTCGGCATTGGTACCAGATGATGGATATCCTTCTGAATTCTACATGGCCTCTTACTTGTTGGATGTTGTTTGTTCGAGGTGCCACTTTGAGGGATGGGTGCACAACTGGGATCCAAAGTAGGCACACCCAATCCACCTAGAGACAAAGGTATTTTGGGATTCTAGATACAAGAATGACATAGAGCCGATCTCTCAAGTTTTCATCCCAGCTCTCTACAGAAAGTTGTTCGGCCAGGACGGTCCTTGCATGTCTTGGCGAGCCAAGGAGACGTTAGGCAAGGTGGCGCATTGGTTCCCACTTGCCGAGTACACATTCATTCGAGTCTTTGGTTCGTACAAGGCTCCCCATGCTATTCCCCGATATGTTACAGATAAAATGCTCATTTAAGAAGTTTGTTTCCAGATGACTTTCGGTTTCTCTAAGGTCCTGACTAAGGGAAGGAAGAAGTCATGGCCTACGCTACCCTTCACTATCGGTACATACACGGTCAAATATTTCAGAGAGGTAGAGGCAGAAGCGGAAGAGATGAAAAATTATCGCCTTGGGTCACTGGACCACTAGACATATGACCCAGAGAGGATAGTCCCTAATCACTGTAAGCGGGCTAAGTTCAAGTGGAACTACCAGCACACGGAATGCTCGGGCGAAGATGAAAAAAGAAATTGGTATAATGCAGATAGGAAACTCGCTCCAAGGGTGTGGTCTGATTAAGAAGACCCAGATAACCAAACATTGGAGGACAGAAGCCGTGAATTAGGAGGCGCTTCTTCTTCTCAGGCTAAGAAGCCTCGAACTAGTTCAGGGCACAACACTGCTACCCAGCAGAAAGAACTATAAGCCAAAGCCCAACAAGAAATGGAGAAGAATATGAAAGAAGATGAAGAAAAGCGCAAAAGGAGCCTAAGGTCAGAGCAGAAGAAGAAGCAGGCAGAAGAGGCCAGGAGAAAAAAGGAGGAACAGGAGGCAGAGGCTGAGGCGGAACGGCAACTCAAGAGAGAGTTAGATCAAGTGGAGGCCGAACGCCAGAACAAAGAAGAAAAAGAAGCGGCAACGGGGGCTGAACGCAAAAGAAAAGCAGAATAGGTAGCAGCGGCAGCAGCCGAATGTAAAAGGAAAGCTGAACAGGAAGCAGCGGCAGAAGCAGAGCGTAGATGGAAAATAGAACATGAAAAATAAGAAGTAGAGCGTCTGCGGAAAGAGGAAGAAGAAAAGAGAAGAAAATAAGAGGAGGATAGAATACTAGAGAACATCGAGGCATCTACCCAAGGTGCAGGATCACAAACAGAGCTACCACCCCTCGAGGTACCTGTAGTCAGTACACGCGCTACACTCTCCCATGTGAGTTCCTACGAAGGGCAAGAAGAGGAAGTATTCAATCTTACCAGGCTCACATATGATCAGTTCTCCTTCAAGATCTGACAGGAGAAAAGGAGATGCCTGGCAAGAAACCCTTCTGCCTCATCTACAGTCGCAACAGAGAAATATATAGTCCTAGACACTAGGACTAACCCAATAATGATAGCATTAGCCGGCACAGCTTTCGCCGCGGTCACAGAGGAGAATGTGAATAGAATGAGCAGAGAGATCCTCTCTCTAAAAAATAAGTTACAAGAAGCAGAGCAGAGGGAGGCAAGGGCATAGCAGGATAGGGTAGCATTGAGGGAAGAGATTCAGCAGCTCCAAGACAAAACTGCCCCTATCAACGAAGTGCCGCTCACCGTCTGAAAAGAGATGGATGTATTAGAGGCCACCATGAGACAAGTTTATGGGGAAAGTTTCACTATAAAACAAACAGTTTACCCCTTAGTAAGAGCCCAAGAAAAAACCAAATAGAGGAGCGAGCAGCTGAAGGAGGCCTCAACCGCTTTGGATAGAATGATAGAATGGACAGGCCGATACCCCAGGCTCCCGAAAACCTGCCAAAGAAATACTGGATCCACACACAAGATGCCAAGGTCCAGATCCGAATTAAAATGTAGTCTAAAGATAAGTTATGTAAGGACTTAGACAAGGTGATGGCCGCATACGAGCATCTGATCAGCGGCATCGTTTCAATGCACATTCTACATCACATTCCATCGCTAGGTGCATTGGGCGAGGATAAGATATGGGAACAAGTGGATCAGGAGATCCAGACATTTTTGCAACCCATCAAACAAGGCACTACCACTTCCGATCTTGCAGCATCACGGGACAACTTGAGGAAGTTCATTGTCACACCAGTCTGGATCTACACCAAACCGGCCTCCCTATCCAACCTGGTCACACAGAAAAGAGAAACTTTAATTCCTAATGCTTTGGAGTGTCTACATCGATTGAGAGATTAAGTTCCCTTGATTTCCCCTATAGCGACGGATTATCGTGCATGGCAGAACTCCCTTAGAGAACAACAAGTTGATGCTCCTGATCTCACGATCGCGCGCACCTCCTCATGATCAAATAGCAGTAGGTCGCAGGTTGCACTTGGCAGTAGGTCGCAGGTCGCATTTGGCAATAGGTCACAGGTTGCACTTCGCAGCTGGGTCGCAGGTCGCAGGTCTCATTCAAGTCGCAGGGTAGCTCAACAATTGGGGAGGCGAAAAGTCATGAAGCCCAAAGGGAAAATTTTGGTCTATAAATCTCCCTTCGCGAAGAATGTAAAAGGATCTTTTTTTTGGGATCAAAGAGTTAGAGAGCATTCTATAGAAGGATAACACTCTTTTGCATATGAATATAGATACTTGTCAAACTCCTTTTGGATCTGATGTTTTTTGTTGTGTGGACACTATGAGTATTTCTTGTACAGTTTCAAACATCTTTTGATTAATGAAGTTGCGCTTTTGATGGCATCATTCATCCATGATAGTTCTTTGTACTTGTGTAGATGATGTTAAGTTTATCTATTCTTCCCCAATGAATGTTAATAACTTTGTTTACTGACATTTGTATTTTCATCGTAAACATTTGAGGAAGTGAAGGTTATTCCTACCATAAAGAATTGTTTCTTCTGTGGCTAGAACAACGTGAAAGCATGACCCTTACGATCTGTTGTTGACAGTATTTATTTTGGCTTCATGTCTTATTATTCGCTTCGCTACGCATAGTGTTATATACATGTTTAAACTCATAAATCATGTATCTTGTATCGTCTAAATAAGTGTGTGTCCGCAGGTTCATTGAGTTCTTTTGAGACCCAAGGAAAGGAGGCTTAAGCGGTAGCCGGACCCACACCCTGGACGAGATCCCTACTCCAAACGGTTTAGATTCTATTTGGGAATTTTCACCAGGGAGATCCCCTGTTGTTTTCTGGAAAAGCTCTCCCGTCAACAAGCCCCTTCCTTCATACGGCTGAAGCCTTGCAGTCGAATGCTTAAGTGCCTAAAAACCCTTTTCCAAACCTTTATTCTTCGTTATTTTCCCATTCCCGACATTTCGATTTTAAACGAATCTGGACCATTGATCCAAAAATATCAATGGCCATCGGACCTCCTTTCCTCTACCTTTTCGCCTCTTGTCCCTTTCTTCCTTTCCACATTATCCACTCCTTCCTTTAATCTCGACCGTCCATCAAAAGTATTTGACGATTGGAATTAAACCTGATAATCCAGTTCCGCCAGGCCTACCATCCATCATATACAAAAACCCGCCCAATATAATTATGCCACCTGTACCCCACTACTCCCCTTGTTCGCGCAACTTTCCCGTTGTATCCATTCCGCATCGTTGGATCTGGAGCCTCCGATCCAACAGTTGACGATGCCTTTCGCAAAATTTTTGTGCCAGAGGTTTGATGCCCAAAAATTTTCCGAAATAGGTGGTATTGAGAGGGACAGGTGTCAAATGATGTGTGGAATCACATTTCTCTCAGGCAATATCGCCTACCCCTCAAATGCAATGCAAAAACCACTGCCAGTTTTCCGCAATACCGCTGCCCTCCTCAACATTATTTTCGCTTTTAATCTTAGCCGTCAATCTCTGAGATCGAACAGCTTGTGTTATATCGCAACCCCATTCATTTGCCTCCATATATTCTCCCAATGACTCCATCGAAATATCTCGACCGTTGATTATCCTAATCCAACGACTTCCGTTCATCCTCGCACCCAAACCTCCATTGACCTGGTTAGCTGCTCTGCCAAGGTTTTTTCCAATTCTCTGTTGCATTCTTCCATCCTCATAGCTTTGAAATGCTTCCACAAACCCTCCTAAGCAGTTTAAACCATGAATTCATAGGATTTAAATAATTTTTGTGTGTTTTTGTGCAGGTTTAATGAAGTTCAAGATAAAACCCTCCCGCAGGCAAATTACAGTGTTATGAGCTGAGGATGACGATCTTCATAGCCCTAAAAGAAAATTAAGGAGATCAGGGGTTTAAATTTCATGGTTTGGAAAGGTCGATGAATCATGATCATCGAATTTTCGGATAAAAACCTAAATAAACCCTCTGCGCACTTGCAAGCAACAGAACATAGTGAGCATCAATCAATTGAAGGATCAAAGCATAATCAGAAGATTAAAGGCTCTAAACAGAGTTTAAAGGAATCAAAGACCTAAAATCCACAAATAAAGCAGATGATCACAGTCAACAGTTCGAGGATGGTTAAGGATAAAGTCTCAAGGCTAATTAAGCCTAAACACAGACCAAAAGCAGATTAAAGGTGTTTTAAGGAAAAACAAAGAAAAATATCAGTAAAGGAGGCCTCCACTGCCACATTAGAGGTCATTTATCTTCTTTAGCTACCAAAGTTCCACCTGCAGCCTAAATAAATCAAATGAAGGCATAGTTATTTCCCAGTCAGAAGATATTTACCCAAAAAAACAGCTGAACAGTTATTTCAAACAAAAGAACATTTTTTAAACTGGCAGTAAAGTTATTGTAAAGATAAGAAAGTGCCTTAAAGTAAATCTTTTTACCCACTAAGCCTAAAAAGCAGAAACAGAATAAATGAAACAAAGTTGTAATTCAATGCATTCCTGCCTTATGCCTTGCATGGTTTTCAAGGCTAGGAGTTGCATTTAGTATAGAATTAATTACATTTCAACCCTAGGAAATCTTCCACCTCCTCATTCTCTTATAAAATCTCCTTGAGGAGCACATTGTAAAGGGTTGGTTGGTCACTAGTTGTAAACATTGGAACTCTTTGAAATAATACATAGTCTGTCTGAGGTTGAGGAAGAAATTGAAGTCTTGGAAGCTTGATGGTGTTGTGACATGCTTGTTCTTGAGAAGGCTCTATCATTGGATCCCTGAGCTTGGTTGTTGGTGATGTATTCTTAACTGTCTGTTGTTTTTCCTGTTTTCATTATGTTTCATAAATTCTTACTACAGTAGGATGAAAATTTTAGGCTAAGAAATGACTCTTGGAAGCACCTTAGACCTGTTTATCCTTCACTGTTTTATTTTTTCTTCTGCTAAGGCATTTTTAGAGTCTTTAAACATTCTCTTGAACCCTTATGCTTGTTTATTTCTCAAATAGTTCAAATAGTTGGTTCCAGCGTGATTTATGATTCTCCCTGCTTGCCTGCTACCACTTGAAAACTGTTTTTGAAGTCTCCCTTTGAAGTACCATTGTTTACAGTTAGCCAAGGAGGTATGTTTTGATCATACCCTTTGTCCCTACTTGAACAATTGTTTTAAAGGCCTTTATAGTTGTGATCATAGATGTGTTAGGTGTTCCCTCTTCTATGACTGCAATTATCAATGAATCTTTTATGTTTTCTAAGTCCATTGAAATAAAATCTTTGAGGAAATAGGATGTGCTCCCAGATCTTAGATTTCATTTTGAAAGTTGTCTTGAAATCATTATTTGCTTAAAGTGTGGTTTATAGAATTCATGGTTAGCCCTGTCTATCAAATACCTCTTTATTGTTCAAATTATGTTTTTAAGTTCCCTTTGTTGAGAATTCAACTTCTCTTTTCAAATCATTAATGTCCATCTCATTCACAAAACTAAAGGATCCTATCACCAAGTTAGATTTTCCCTTTGATATCCCATATCCATTGATGAGCTTGTCATAAACCTCTTCTTGACTCCATTGCCCAATGAATCTGATACTTCTTATTTCTATCTATACTACTTAGATCTTTCATATTCTGTTGTACCAATTCAACCAAACAAACAAACACCTGCACTTAATAACTAGTCTAAAATCAATACTTAAAAGAAAACAAGATAAACCTTTGCAAAAACAAACATTTGAGAGATCCCTCTCGGAGAACAGGAGGACTAGATCATGGAACTCTAAATATTGGTTCTAATGTTGCCTTGTATTTTGGTAAGCCAATCTATCAAAACACAGGACCCCAACAGGAGTTATTAAATGTCACTGATGAGCAGAAAACTAGAGTGGCCACACAAACAGTGGCTCAAATTGGAGTAGGGCCAGTGTTTGCCTGCTCTGATACCATGCTAAACACACACATGGTGCAGGAGAAGTTAAACACACAAATATAAATATAAGAATGATTTATTTATATTATCCGTCATACATGTATATTTATGTTACATTGGTGTGACCCTTGGATTCATCTTCCAAGGTCACTTGGACTCCTTTGTGACTGTTCGCCTTCCACACCTACCCATAGAGGATTAGGTGTCCAACAGGTATAGATGAGAAATGTTTGGATTTTTGATGTGATGCTTGATAGTTAATAAATATCCTTTAGAACATTGAAATAATGCTTCATATTTTTTTGGATTATGGATTGATTGGATTCACGGAGATGACAAATTAGGGTTTTGACTTGATATTTGATGATTTTCCTTGATGAGAGCGTTATGTGAGCATAGTAACTTTCAATGACTAATATTGGTATTCAATAATGTTTTTGTATTGGCCTCATTGTTTTGACACAATTGTTGAAGTATAAACAATTGTGATTCAATATGAATTAATCTCACAATGAATGGATGGAAATTTTATGCCTCTTTCTTGGTATATGCATGAAACTTATATGACTTTTCCCTGATGTATCCATTCATATTTAGTGGCATAAATGATTCTTGATATGATCATAATGATGACTTGATAAAGTTAGATTGGATAATGCTTGGTAAATAAAAGCTTATTGTAACTTGGTATTTAAATGTGAGCTCCACCTAACATCTGATCTAAAAAGTTTTTCATAGGGATATTGGCAGAAACTTTTATGATTTTGACATTATTTTTTATTTGGCATCTAAGGCTTGATAATTTGACTTAGTTGATTTTATTGCACATTATTGATTTGGTTAAGGCTGGGCATATTGGTTTGGTCAAGTATTATGTTTGTAGAAAGAATTATATGAAGCAAGCTTCTTGAGCCTGGTATGTCCACATTGATAGTTATCTGGTGAAGCCAGGAATATGTGCCAATCCAAAACTTTGCTTCAAAATTTGCCCAAGGTATGACTTTGATTTTGATTTTACATGTTGATGGTCTATTCTTGACAGGTAATGAGCCTATGATGATCAAAGTAACAGGGAGATGGCCTTTGAAGTTAGAAATAAAGAGTCATGGCATGATAAACTACTTTCTAAAATAAGGAAAATAAAATATATATCATAATTATATTAAAGGAAGTGGAAATGTGAATCCTTGGACACTTTGATAAAATTTCAAGAAGTTATGGAGAGATATTGTTGAAGATGACTTGGAAATTGATAGTCCATTAAAGCATTTATTTTCTACATGAACACCCATCTGTATATGTATATGTATATGTATGTGTTTGTGTGTGGGTGTTTTGTGTGTGTGTGTGTGTGTGTTTTGCATGAAACTTGATTTAGTCGCTTCATACACATTGAGTTTTCGTCGAGCACCCTTCGAGATATTTATAGGAGATGATCAATTTTTTGCTCTCGGATATTCTTCCTATGATATGTGACTGCATGGATGTATTGATGTTGATTGGGATCATTATTGATAAGATGAGAACATTTGGGTGTTGCTTTAGTATGAGATCTGCCATGATATTTTTGGATGAGAAGTTCGTAGCTTTAAGCACATCCAAGGGTTAGTACAATGTTGTTGGCATGTGTTACACCATTTTTTGGTCATCTAACCTTTTATCATTAGATGGACCCAAGTACACCATGTAAGACCAGTTTTACCCTAAGTAAAACTGCTTTCACTATGTTAAAACAGGAAACCCCAAAAGAAAATATTAAACAAACCTATATTTGTTTGATTTTCCTCATGGAATAATTAATTAAACCATAATTTAATTATTATTCCCAGTCATGTTTAACCCAAAATCAAAGAAATTAATTAGATAAACCTTTATTTATCTTATTATTTCTAGGAATAATCATTTAAACCTTATTCCTTGTTAAATATGACCAAATCACCCACAAATAATTAAATAAATCATTATTTATTTAGTTATCTCACAACCACTTCCTTAAATAATTAAATAAATCATTATTTATTTGATTATCTTCTAACCGCTTCCTTAAAAAGATAAATAAATCATTTATTTATTTATTTTTGACAAATTAATGGATTTGACCCAAGTCAAATACCTTTTCCCTCCAACAAATATAATAAAATATTCCATAAAAAGTGGATCTAGATTTGGTTAACCCATGTACCAAGATCTAGAATGACCCAATATTTTGTTATAAATAGGAGGGTTTTTCCTACCATTCTTCACCTTTTGTTGCCTATTAGATCTCTCTGGATCTATACACTTGGTCACCATTTTCTGCCATTTGCTGTGAGAGCTCCCTTTGAGTTCCATCCTTTGTGTGGGTTTTCTACACCAACAAGAGAGAGAAATCTTAGATCTGAAGTGCTGAGGACTTCCAAGAACCCATCCCACTGAGGAGAATTGGATACGCCTTCTTGTTTTCCTCCCAGGTGCCCAATTAATACAAAAATTCTTTCGAAAATTGTTCTTGTCTTGTCTATTGGTATATGGAGAAAACCCTTTTTTTTACTGCTTAATGTCTTTCCATGCATAGATCTGGTTTTTTGCAGCTCTTTTCTTGTTCAACTAACCGCAGATCTGAAGATATTGGCAGCCACTTTTGTTGTTAGGGCTATTAGTTATGCGTAGCTAAAGTGGTCCTTTTTTGTACACTTCGACAAAGGATTCATACTAACAAATGGTGACTCCACACGGGTTTTAAATTACGACCGCTGTCGTTTTTCATATTCCTGCATATCCAGCTACTTCAGACCCTAGGGTTTCTTTTCAGCTATTTATTTTTCCTATTTTGATGTTGTTTTTCTCACATAAAACCCTAAAACATCAAAATTTCTAACTTCTGTGTGTTTCTGGCCCTATTGCGCAGGTAAGCGACACCAGCCGCAACTGAGACGGCAACTTTTCTGAAAATCTGTCGCCGAGACAACCGGAACGGGGGGTCGCACTTTTTGGCCCTAAACCTGCGACCTGGACCTCTAGGTCACACTTTTCAGCCTGTTTCCTGCGACCTGCACTGAAATCAGGTCAGAAACTGCGACCTGCCATTTTTTCAGTGATTTTTCTGCAATTTTTCTGGGTTTTGCTGCAGCTTCTGTCAGGGTCTTCCAGCCTCTGTCTCCCTTTCAAATCACCTCTTTTCATTTTGTTTGGACCTCTTTTTGCCCCTCCGCTTTTTGCTGATTACCTCCCTTTTTTCCAGCCACCTTGCCTCTGTCTATTGGTTGTGATCTGCACCTCTTTCCAGCAGTTTTATCCTCTAGATCCCTGTCCCTTTTGACCCTAGATCTATTGGCCTCTTTTTATGTGTGTTTCGAATAGATTTTTGCCCTCTTTTAGAGTAGTTTTGAGAGACCCGCCTTCTTGGGTTAGATCGATGCATAGTTAACTGTTAAATGTTCTGTTATTTCAGCAATCTATATTGTTCTCTGCAGATTTATTTTCAGTTACGCAACACACTTTTTCTTGCTCTCAAAACGAAAAGGGTTTAAAAATTAAAATTAACGCACATCACACACTGACCCTAAGTGAAGAAGCGCCTGGTTAACACCGCCTGGAAAAGACTCTAAAATCAATTGTCACTGCACCTTATCTGCCCTTGACCTTTCTTGATTCTGTCCCCTTCTGCCCTTGTCGGTTTCCTTCTTCTTGTCATCATTGCGCCCCCAAGGCGCCTTTCCCGGAGACTTCTTGGCCTTCACCCTCAGTTTCCGGTTGATCGACCTGCTCCGCACCGCCGTCGTCGAGCCAGTCCACCTTCGAGTCCGCACTCCGACTCCTCTCTTGATTCATCGGGTCCTCCTTCTCCTCCTGGTTCTCCCCCTGTCACCTTCACTATGTCTGGTCCAGGGCCTAACGCTAGCGGTTCTCCCGGCCCTAATGCCGGCCCTACTACTAGCGGAACTGCCACAGGAACTACCCCGGCCGCCCCTGTGCTGCCGTACATTGCAGGCCTCAGCCTCCCCGATTTCCATCAGTTGATCAATGACCCCATTCACCACAATGCTAATTGGCCTGCTATGCCAACCAAGCTCCCCTCGGATATCCCTAAGTTTGAGGGCCTTAATGGCGAAGATCCAACAATCACGTCCAATATTTTCACATGTGGTGTTCCTCCAATTCCATTACCGATGACTCCATCCGTCTTTGTTTGTTCCAACGCACGCTTACCGGCGAAGCTTCTAAATGGTATGTCGAACAAGCCACCTCTACCCATACCACCTTTGAGACTCTTGCCCAAGCCTTTTTGTCGTATTTCCAGGTCCCTCTCCAATACGATACTGGCACAGAGCTCTTGACTTCCTTCAAGCAATCCTCTTCAACATGCCTTTCCGCCCATGTTCAGGAATGGCGAAGAAGACGGAGCTTATGTCGAGCCCCTCCCTTCGAAGATCGGGTTTATATGGACTGGTTCCTTCGTACCCTTCCAGCTCCCATCGGCAAAGATGTCGCCTCTCATTTTCCTCAAACTGAAGAAGCCGCCCTCCAAATAGCCTTGAAATATGACCTGATCTACGCTCAATCTGGTTATGTTTATACCGTTCTTCCTGACCTCCCCAGGCCCGGTGGCGCTAACGCCCCGGGGGCATCTCATTCCGCCGATGGTATCGTTGGAGCCCTCTCCCATCCGTATACCCACACCCCTTGTGGGCTATGGTCTTCCTCAGGGAGGGGCCAGCACCTCTAGCACTCTTCCCCCTCCCGGTAGCATGTATCCAGGATACGGCATGCCTCCTCCTTTTGCCCAACCTCCTGTTTACCTCAATGTTGCCCAACCCAACCCTTACCTTTATCCACAGCCTGGTGTGCCAGCTCCTCCAGCATATGCGCTTCCATCTCCCTTGCCTCCTCCAAACCCGCAACAGCACTTACAGCCCCCTCCAGGGCAAGTATTTGCACAGCAGGGCGCAACTAATCCCCCTTCTTCTCAAAGAAGGCGGAGAGGCAACCAAAACCAATCTGCCCCTGGTACCCGAGGACCCAATTCTGGTGTGGACCCTAACACTGGCAACCAGCAATAGGGCATTCCGCCCAAGCCAGACAGGCCGCTTCGCACAAACAAGCCCTGTTCGTGTTGTGGTGTTTATGGTCATTACACCCACGATTGTCCCCTTTTACCCCAGATGCAGCAGATGTGGGAGTCTCAAGCCACATTGCGTGGAAAACATGCCTCCCCTCATGCTCCTCCTAATGTGGCCACTACTCAACCCGCTGTGTTTACCGATCCCTTCCCTCAGCAAGGATTCGTGGCTACCCAACCGCCTGATAACCAGGTCGCCACTCCCCCTTCCATTTCTGGTTCCTCTGATTACCAGATCCTCATGATGCACTCCGATCCTAACCCTCCCGTTGATCTTCACCTTCAAACTCGGTCTCATCAGTACCCCAAGCCTCCTGCTCAGTCTACCCCCGAGCCTCCTTCTTCAGGTTCTACAGAGCCTCTTTCGACATCCAGCGGCCCCTTACATATCCCCCAACCCAAAGTTGAGGTCCATACCAAGATTCCTAAGGGACCATTACGTCAAAATGCTGCTTCTGGTCGAGCTGCTCATTCGTATAGTATAGTAGACGATTTGGCGCAATCCCCTGCTGCCATTTCCACACTGGAACTCCTCCAGTCGTGCCCTTCCCAAAAGAAGGCTCTACTATCTGCCGTGGGCGTTGTAGATCCTGCTGTTGACCAAATGATTGTTTTCGACGCCACTCAATCGGACCATCCTCCTCTCCCCCCTTCCGTCGCCTTCCAAATCCCAGTCAAAATCTGGAACGCCAACATGTCCCGGTGTATCATTGATGAGGGGGCATCCACCTGCGTGATGTTCGCTTCGGTTTGGAAGCAACTCGGATCCCCTGAGCTGGCCCCTTCCACGATCACCCTTCGAGCGTGGGACGGTCATGCCTCCCAGCCCATTAGCCATGACCCGTAATTATCACCTTCTTCAGCCGGTGAGCCTGTTTGCAAATGATGATGTTCATAACTGGATGCAGCATTCTGTTGGGGTGAAGCTGCACATATGCCTGTGCCTGTCCATCCATCAGTCTTGCAGATGTCTTTCCCATGTGGGGTCCCACATCAAGCCGTGTGACATCTCCGGTAAATCCCGGACAGCCTCCAAGGTGACTGTCTCTCTGTCATTAACAATGTTCCTCTGACAGGTGTCTCCGGAACTTTACAAAGATTCCTCCCTGCTTGGAACTTTCCCTAACCTTCCCCCCCCTCATGTCACAGATCCCAGCTTATCGAATATTTGCATGATGCAATCGTCTCAGGCTGCCCTTAAGCGGCCTGCCTCGGCTAGTCAGCAACCCCCACCTGGCCCTCCGCACCCCGCTCCTAGCCATTCCTCTCAGCCAGCCGGACCTCCTCCTTCTGGCCCTCCCCCTACAACTGGTATTCCTGAACCCCTTTATCCTCCCGGAACGGTTCCTCCTGGCCTTAACCACCTCGGAGCCGTCCCTCCTGGTCATTACCCTGCTGGGCAGATACCTTTCCTGGCTCCCCCTCCCGGAGTATTTTCTGTCCCCGTCTTGGCCACCCTCTCTCTCCCTAACTTGACCCTCGGCATACCTGTCTGGTACATTGACCCTCCAGCCACTACCCCTCCTGGTCACCCCAAACCTTACCTTGCTTTGACACCGGTTCAACCGGTCCCCCTCACCTCCTCCGGGCCCCTAGCACCTCCACAGGACCCTACCCCTGTGGTGCCAGCCCCCGGAAAGAAAGGCAAAGCTCGTAAGGGGGCAACCCATCAGGACCAGGCTGCCCCGACAACCCCTACCCCTCTGCGACCACCAAAGCCCGCCATCCAATGCGCTTTGTGTGATATCGTCAGTCACGCCACCCACATGTGTCCTGAATTTCCGCACCTCAAGATTCTGGTCAACGAGATGTTTCCCGACTCTGACATCCCAGAAGTCTACGTCACTATCCCAGACTCTATCCCTAAACTCAAAAACTTGCGCACAAACCACCCTTGTGCCTTGTGTGATTTCCACGGTCACTACACCCACCTCTGTCCCCGCCTTGACGAGTATCGTTCCTCCTTGGACATGTACCGCCAATTCAAGGCCACTTCGATAGGACCAGAGGACCTTCCTACTCCCATTAACATTCCTCCTCCCGCCATCGAGCCAACAGAGCCGTCAACCACCATTTTGTACCTGTCATCATCCTTGCGAGATAGTTCACCTGCCCTTCAACCTGTCGCTCCTCTCGGCTCCTCAACCGACCTTGGATCTATTGATATCGCACATCTGAGCCCTTCTCCTCTTGATGACCCGTCCCACACCACTACCCCCTCGGGTGACCTTTCTTCCTCCAGTCTTCCCATCTTCCAGTCCGATGAAGACATTATGGAAGCCATGACTAACCCGGACTTTCCATGGGACGATATGCACCATCGCACATACTTCCTCCCGCAGCAGTCCCATGACCAATTTGCTGTGGAAACCAAAGACTTCATCCCCAATGCATTCGATTGGTTCAACAACCCCATCCCTGCACCTGATGCTTTCGAAGAAGGAAACATGGCCAATATCTCTCCTACCATCAAAATTGACATTTCAGTCACACCAGGTATCGAAGAATATATCACCTTAGGCGCCCACTGCACCTTGGAAGAAATCGAAGCTTACACCAAGCTTTTCAAAGAATTCTGTGATATTTTCGCCTGGTCCTATTCTGAAATGCCCGGACTCGATCCCGCCATTGTCGAACACCATATCGACACATGGCCTGATGCCAAACCAGTCCGTCAAAAGTTGAGACGCATTCATCCTTCCAGACGTGATGCTATCAAAGCCGAAATCGATAAGCTCAAGCAGGCTGGTTTTATTTACCCCATTGAATACACCACTTGGGTGTCCAACCCAGTTCCCGTTCTCAAGAAACAAGGCACCATCCGTGTCTGCACGGACTTTCGCGACTTGAACCAAGCTTGTCCCAAAGAAAACTTCCCCACACCGTTCATTGACCAAATCATTGACGAGTGTGCGGGGCATGAGGTTCTATTCTTTATGGATGGTTTCTCTGGATACAACCAAATCGCTATCCGTCCTGCCGATCAACTCAAAACCGCGTTCATTAGTCCGTGGGGAACTTTCGCTTACCGGGTCATGCCGTTCGGCCTCAAAAACGCCGGCACCACTTTTCAACGGGCCATGTCTTATTGTTTCCATGACTTAGCTCACATTATCCTTGCTTATTTAGACGACCTCACTGCGCGTTCTAAACATCGGGCGCAGCACCTCCACGATTTGCGTACCATTTTTCTCCGATGTCGCAAGTATAATATCCGCCTTAACCCGTTGAAATGCATTTTTTGCGTCCCTGCCGGCCATCTCTTAGGCTTCATCGTGTCTAAAGAAGGTATCACTCTTGACCCTTTGAAAGTTCAAGCCATTCTTGAACTTCCCATTCCACGTACCCTCCGCCAGCTCCAAAGTCTCCAAGGCAAAGCTAATTTTCTTCGATGGTTCGTCCTCGACTACGCCACCACTGCACATGGGTTCCTTAGACTCCTCCGATCTTCTATCCCTTTTTTTTGGGATTCCCATGCTCACGAGTCTTTCGATGCCCTCAAGCAGGCTCTCACATCCGCTCCCTTGATCCGCCCTCCCGACTTTGATCGGAACTTCATCCTGTATATCTCCGCTTCCACCTATTCGGTCGCTGGAGTCCTTATCCAGGAAGATGACAGTGGTATTGAGCATGTGATCTACTATGTCAGCAAGAACCTTGTAGGACCCCCTGTTTCCTACTCACTTGAAGAAAAATTAGCACTAGCTGTAGTGTTCTCAGTCCAAAAACTTCGTCATTATATCCTTATGCGCTCCACCAAGGTTGTGACTAATTCCAACCCCTTGGCTTTCCTGTTGAGTCGTTGTATACTCACTGGGAAATATGCCTGTTGGGTCGTTATTCTTCAAGAATTCGACCTCGAATTCGTCACACCAAAGAGTAAGAAAGGCTTAGCCCTCGCTGAGCTCATTTCTAAATTACCTACCGGAGCGCCAGATACCCCAGTTAATGATGATTTTCCTGATGAACACTTATTTGCCATTACTGCTCTAACAAGGGAAGTCGTCCATTCGCTACTTAGTCCTTTCCATTTCACCATCATCATTAGTGTCAGTCTGTCAGTCACTCTACTATTTTCTCTCATGCCTTAGTTGAGGATCCCTTATTGCCTCACCTATGGCGGACCTCCTTATGTCAACATTAACTCATTCATTCTAGAAGACAGGTCTAGAGGGTGGTGTACCTTGGTTCCAACTTCCACTCTAGTTCGGCACCTTAGATCAGGCAAAGGGAGTCCTTATTGCCCTTTGACTTGATTGTTTCTCAGCTCCAACTCCTTCCAGCATGATCCAGATCCGTATACTTGATGGTCCAGTGATCCAGCAGCAGCTCTTGATGATTCCCTGGTGTGTGTGAGATGTCTCAACCCTCATGAGGGGTTGGCCCTGCAGGTAGCCCCCCACATGCCCGGATGACCTCTTCCTTGCAGCCTTCGATGCAGCTCCAGATATTTGATGATGTTGGTCGTAGCCACTTGCAACGCCTCTTTGATTCACATGTATCAGTCAGATTTTGTGAGCCCTTCCCCATTTACAGGGGGCATTTGGGTTGTATTTGTATCTCATGTACTCAGATATTATCAGATCACCCGGTCGTTATCCTAGGCACGCATGTATGTGGGATTCCCATTGCATTTTTTATCTGCTCATGATTATGCCACCGTACTTATGGTTTCCCTTGTTTATCGGACACACTATTCTTTTGTACTTTGTCTCATGGGCATAGGTATGCTCTCCCCGCCGCTCTTCAAGACAGTGTACCCTCTCATAAAAAGAGACTTGTTGCACCCGCGAGTCTCGGCTCTCCTCAGGGTCTAGTCCTTTAGCACACTATCTACCTCACATTTCTCTCTCTGACATCCCTTTTGTTGTCTAGTGATTGTGTTCTTACAACGTACATCGGTCATACGATTTGCTCCTGACACTCGCACGCTGGGGGGCAATCTGTTACACCATTTTTTGGTCATCTAACCTTTTATCATTAGATGGACCCAAGTACACCATGTAAGATGGATTCAGTTGAAGAAGGAAGGTTGAAGAAGCTATTTGAGAGTTGTTTAAGCATATTCTGGATATGATAGGGATACATTGTGATAATATTGAGTGGGATTCGGTTGACAGAGAATCTCGTATATTGTTTGGATTGAGATACCTTCATATATGGAGACAGTGTTGTTGTACTAGACAACCTTAGGCTTCTTGTTGCTCCCTCCATGAGAGGGAGGTTGAACAATGTATCATTTTTGTGATATATATATATATATATATGATCTAATATAATATTTCATTTGATGTCATGTATGAATAAGAGAGTACTACTATTGAGACATGATGATTACCAAATATGAGCACGATGATATGTTTCTGACATACAAAGAGAAGGACTGATAGAGAACACTAAGCCATCTCTTCCTCCCTGTTTGAGCTCCCAGGGTGAGGAAATGAGATGGAGGGCTCTTAGGATTGAGGGAACTCTGGAAAATCATCGTGCTCATATTTGGTAATCATCATGTCTCAATAGTAGTAGTCTCTTGTTCATACATGACATCAAATCAAATATTATATTAGATCACACACACACACACACACATGTGTGTGTGTGTGTGTGATCTAATATAATATTTGATTTTATGTCATGTATGAACAAGAGACTACTACTATTGAGACATGATGATTACCAAATATGAGCACAATGATATGTTTCTGATACACAGAGAGAAGGATTGATAGAGAACACTAAGCCAGATCTTCCTCCCTGTCTGAGCTCCCAGGGTGAGGAAATGAGATGGAGGGCTCTTAGGATTGAGGGAACTCTCGAAAATAGGTGTGTGTGATCCCTACTCTTATAGTAGGTCAGGTATCTCCCCTATTGGCTCCCATAGGGTGTGTGTGATCCTTGTCCATTTTGACAAGTCAGGTATCTCCTCCTATCTTGGTTTATGTATATTATACCCCAAATAGCACCATACCCACAATTTGGGCTTGTTTTGATTATCCATCCTCGTCAGGTCAATAGGTTGAGGAGGCTTGGGGGTGTGTGATCCTTACCTTTGGTAAGTTGGGTATCTCACCCAAGATCAGATTATGATGCAGGTGTTCTACCACATGACTCTTGAAATAGGATGGGTTGATACGTTCTCCCATGTATCACTTATTTCTCAATATGGGGTTGAAGATGTTTAGTTTCCTCCATGATATTCTGGGTTGAAATGTGCTCCTCGATGTGGTTCCAAGATGATATGTGCTCCTTGACGATAAGCTCTCTAATGTTTCTCGGGTGGTAGCATTAGGCTCCCTGATGGTTGTGATTCTAGGTTGAGACTAAGCTTCTCGTTGTAGTTTTAGGTTTATATGTGCTCCCTGATATTGTTTCAGATTGAGATGTGCTCTCCGATGTACTAGAGGGTGGTAGCGTAGCCTCCCCTCCAATGTCAAATTCTTCTTCTTTTAGATTCAAGTATTTTCAACATATGAGTAGGGAAAATCAAGAGATAAGTAAGAATAAGCAAGAGATGAACCGAGATGAATACTTGAGATTGGATATGGTTTGATGACAGAATTCTTGTGATGATTACATGATGCAATTTGAATTTCTCCTTATCTAATAAGGAGTGTTAATTTGGAAGCTCATTGACAATTTCTAACCATGGGAATAGATTCCTCTTTTCGAGAGGACCAATTTTGACTATTGAAGCGCTCAATTTGGACAAGGGAAAGTGTATTTTGAATTAAAATCCCACATTTGCATATTATATCGGTAGGCCCTAAAGAAAATTGGACACCCTTGGAAGCTTATAAATACAAGTGATCTCAACCTCATTTGTAAAATCATCTTGGATCATTATTTTATTTTTCTTTATTCTTTTTGGCTCACACAGGTCTGAGGCAGGTCCGCAAAAGAATAGGTTTGAATGAAGGTGAAATTACAGGATCTTAAGCTCGCATCTCCATTTTTAGTGTTTTGGGTCTTAGCTACAGCCATATCATAGATAAATTTCAACTACAGTCGCAGGCATGTCATGGATAAATTTCGACCGGAGCCTTTTAGCCACATGAATTGCACATCTTCCCTGCAATTGGAACCTAAAGGTTGAATTTTTCAGTTGACCGAATATTTTTCCAATTGACCTCTGTCAGTAACAGCTAATCACAGGGCTCTGAATCAGGGTTTTCGATTATTGGGATTTTTGGATTCATCTCATGGATATTTCTAGTTTATCTTGCTGGATATGTTTATGATGAAAGATATGGATCACTGTACTCTATTTTATTAATCATTCAATGAAAATCTAATAATAATAATAATTTGAAAGGGTTTTCCCCATAATGGGTTTTTCCATGGTCTCTGACCAATCTTGGTGTCCCTATGTGTGAATTATTTTATTATATTGTTCCTTTATGTTCTGCTTCATTGATGATGATATTACTCTTTATACATAGTCACATATGTTGTTGAATAATGATGTAAATTTGAATAATGTTATGATGTTATGGGTTGAATTTAATATGGAAATAATGAAATACAATTATGAAAGCAAAGAAAAATATAGTTCTAAGAAAAAGTATCATTGTGAAGCACTACAAAATTGGGAATGAATGTTCCTATGGAGTATTATGTCTAATTCCATATCCCAAAAATGGTTAGAATGCACGGTCCTTTCCCGTCTGCCACCCCATACTATGCATTGATTGAGGTCTATAGGGATGGTAGAGAGGGATCACCACCAATCCCAAACCATTAATGCATTAAGACTCGATGGCATGGGAGGCACCAATGTCATCAATTTTCTAAGGGGCACCTAGATCTAGGGTGTATATTTTATATTAACTCGAAGAGAAAAGGTGTTTAAAAGTTAAAAATAGAAAAATAAAAAGAAAAAATTATATTTGGCTTATATGAATTAATTAAAAGTTGGAATATTCATGTTAATTAATATATTTCAATATTAACTTCTTAGTCCATGGGGTCTTGGATATATGGTGATTAGGTGTGTTGTTAAGAAACTCCTAGATGTTAAGTCACTAGTTCAACATCCCACCCTATTTGAGTGTTATTCTTGGACATGCCCATGATGCAACCTCACTAATGTTGAACTTACACTCTATATATATATATATATATATATATATATATATATATATCTTTTGCAAGTAAGTGCACGCGTGCACACACATATATTGATCATAGTAAAATATTTCAATGCCTAGAAAGAAAAAATAATTAAAAGTAAAACAATTTAATTTCTTTCCTAATAAGAGAATTTTTGTAATTCATTCAATCTTTAATATAAAATTGATATATAGAATTGAAAAACTATTATTGATAATAAAAATATTCATAAATAAAATATTTCATTATGCAAGGTTAAATAATATTGATATGTATTTAAAAATATATTAATAATAATAGTATTTAATATTTTAATGTGGACAATCTGGTTTCACTACAAGGAAAAGACCTTCTAACGAGGGTCACTAGAAAAGGTGGGCGAAGAGATGTTTTAGTGATGTGTTTTGGACAGTGCATCTAAAATATACAAATGCATCAATGCTTTACTATCTATACAAGCACCGGCGCTACATATAACATGGTGCACAATGGAAAAAAATTATAAAATAAAATAAAAACATGGTGTGAAAAATAATACAACTTACCGGTGTTTAAATAGTCGATAGCATCGGTGCCCTTAGTGTATTAAAATAACCCAGTGCATACCACTAAGGAGCATTGTTGTAGTTTTAAATTTCAAACAAATGTGGTGTTATTTTCCAACAACACTATGGTGTGTCTAAAGAGCACCGCTAGGTGGTTTTTAATTTATAAAAATAGAGCGGTTTTATATTATAAAAATAGCACTGGTGTGGCGGTTAGCGAAACGCACCTGATGAGGGTTAAATAAAAAAAAAAAACTCCCAACCATAAATTTCATTTTTACCATAGAAAGTGATGGAGATCTCTGAAGCACTGGTGCCACTCTTTCCTCGTGCAAGCGCCCTGTTGTGGGTGCTTCTCTTGCTCATCATCCTTCCGTACCATGATCACTGTCTGAGGTTCCATTTTTTTCAAATCGTGCTAAAATTTGTTTTTCTCCATTACGTGTCCACAATTCCTCCCCGATGACAAAATGTCCAGGTAATTTCTATTTTTATTTATAATTTAATTTTTAGTGAATTAGAATTGAAAATTAGGTTAAATTTTATAATTTTTTTCAAAAAAAAAAACTCGATATTGTCGTCTTGCACCCATAACAATGTGGCATGTAAATTTACATGGTGGACCGCATTTCGTTGTGTGAACCTAACGCACTACGGTTGTTGCGATGCTTTCTGTAAATGAAAACACACTCGGCAAGAGATAAATTATACATCGGTGTGTCACACCTGGTGTGTTTATATTTACCAAATGCACTGAAAAAATAATATTTAAAAATTGATCCAGGTGGATATTGGTGGTCACCTGCATATTCCACTTGGGGCCCCACCATTGTCTCTTTAAGTTTTTCAATTTCGGCACAACTTACTATTTTTAGCATTGTTTTGGGTCTTGAACTTTTGGAGCCGATTTGAGGCCCTAAACGACGTTTTTTGGGCATCGTTTCTCCGGCAAATCGTTAGGGGAATTTTGAGGTCTAAAATGGGCCTCCTTAGAAAAATGTACAACCAAAATAGACTTTATGAGAACCAATAGGATTCAAGATGATGATGTCAACCATGGGGGATGATTCACCATTTTTGGAGTAAAAAGTAAAAATATTAAAAAATAATAAAATAATAAAACTACTTTTTCAACTCGTATTTTCAACTTATCTCCATAAGGGTTTACTCAAATTTCGAGCGAGAGTACTTTTTGGATGAAAATTTTAATTCCTCATCCAAAGAGCACCCATGTTACATACTTTTGATGGGCCCTACTACACGAAAAATGAGAAATTCATGAAAAAATGTGATTCCAATCACGTTTTTCATGTATTTCTAATTTTCGTGTAGCAGGGTCTATCAAAAGTATGCAACATGGGTACTCCTTGGATGGAAAATTAAATTTTGCACCCAACGAGTATTCCTGCTCAAAATTTGAGTAAAACCTTAGGGAGATAAGTTCAAAATACGAGTTGAAAAAGTAGTTTTTTTTCTTTTTTCCCTCTAAAATTTGATGATGTGATCAAATCTTATTTTATTATTTCCACTATTATTTTATAATTTCCTTAGGAGGCCCATTTTAGACCTCAAAATTCCCCTAATGAGGATTATGTTTCGGAATCAATATTCGCGGTCAACAGTTGTATTCCTCGAATAGATCTTTCTAACGATGTTTCATATGCATCAAACGGAGATAGTATGCCAAAGTTATGACCCCGGGAGGTTGAAACGCCAATTTACCTAAACGGGGCCCATAGTTTTGGCGCTTCATCTCCTAGGGTTAGGTTTTTTGATGTTTAGGTGTTTCCATTGTTTCTCTATAATAAATAGGCCCTCCAGCCTCATTGGAACACAGTTCAGAGGCTTGTATCCGCCACATCTCTTCTTAGAGATAAGCTACCAGCACCCTAGCTAATTTATTTCCATTTCGTCTATAAGCAAATTTCAGTTCTTTGATATTAATGAAATGAAGTGTTATTTCCGCTGCATCTTTGTATTTATGGTTATATGTGTATTTTGTTGTGTTTATGCATAAATCCATATTAGTGGTATCAGAGGGGTCTACTATTTCTCGATCCTTCTTTGCATGTCCCCAACGAGGTCGGGGTATAAGGAGTTAAGGCTTGATCTAGTTGAACCTTTTCAAGATTAGCTTCGCAAACCCTGACAGCCACCCATGGGGGAAGAAAAGAAATATGAGGGAGTAGGAGATCCTATGAAAATATTGCTCGAGGAGGCCCTAGAAAAACAAAGGAATGTGATGATGGATAACTTTGCCCAGATCCTTCAACAACTACCCACCGGCGGTGCATCTGCATCCAACAACCACTCTGGAGGCGCGACTCCCTTTAAGGTACAATTAAACTTTGACATTCCCATATTTGAGGGTCAAATAGATACAAATGTTGTAGATAGATGGTTGAATCTATTAGAAGGATATTTCTCATTTCATGACTTTTTCGACTGGGAGAAGATTATTTTTGCACTCCTCAAAGCTACCCCCCAAGTCAAGGACTGGTGGGAAACCTACTGTGAGAAAACATAAGAGACAGAACCCTCTCTGTTCTCAGCCATATCCACTTGGAATTCTTTCTAAGACGTCATCAAGGAACAATACTATCCTGTGTGGAGCTTTAAGGACAAGTACATACAATGGACCATGTTGCGGCAACAAAGGGATCAAGATGTGCATGAGCTGACGAATCTATTCCATGCCCTGTGTAAAAAGTTGGGTATGAAAGATTTAGAGAAACATTTGGTGCTAAATTATCGAAGTTGTCTACACAGATACATTCTGGAGGAAACAAAGTTCCTCAACATCTCCTCACTTGGTACAACATACCAGTATACTGCCAAGATTGAGCATAAATTCAAACAGAAGAAGCAAGACTCTGGATCTGTGAATCAAAAGCAAGGGAAAGGGGCCCCCAAACTGCAAAACAAAGGACAAATCCAAGGCATGGCAGCCCAAGACAACTTGCCAAAGCCACAAGAAAAGAACAACACCATGAAGACAAAGAAGGACACGGGAAAGTGGTGTGAGTTCCATAAGAGCTCCACTCACAACACAAGTGAGTGCAAGGTCAAGCAATCACTGGTGGTCGAGATGAGGGCTTATGAATCAGATGCATGCTCTGACTCTGAATCAAAACCTAACAAGGGGAATGACAAACGTAAACATATTATTGATGCAGAGCCCAATGCCATTGTTGCCACTGCGAAGATCCAGAAGGAGGAACCGGAAGATCCAGAGGAGGAGGAGCGTCTCTTCCACTCCCAGATGTGGGTAAAGGGTTCCCCACTATAGTTCATTGCAGACAATGGGAGCCAAAAGAACCTCATTTCATCAGATGTCGTGAAGCGGTTGGGCTTTCCAACCACAGCACACCCACAACCATACACCATTGGGTGGCTTCACCAAGGACGGGATATCCGCGTCATCCAGAAGTGGTGCCTTCCCTATAGCATCAAGCCCTTCACAGATGAGGAATTATGTGACATTGATCCTCTTGATTTTTTTGATGTATTATTAGGCCAATCATATTTGTGGAAGCGACATGCTGTGTATGAGTCCCGAACTCACGTTTTTATTGTTACTTTAGGAAATAAGTTGTACAGGATAACAGAGGTACCACTGCCTGCCACTACCTCTTTGGTTACTTCAAAACAATGCAGTAAGCTCATTTCCCAAACCAGGAAATTTGTTTTCCTAATGATCCGCCCCCAAAACAAGAAGAAGACTTATGCCACGACCTCCAGACATGGCTCCTCTGCACAACAACAACATATGGACAAGGTTGTGGAGGAGTACGAGGACATCTTCACCTCACCCACAGGAGTTCCTATGCACTGTCAGGTCAAGCACCCCATTGATCTAACCCCAGGTGTGTCGCTACCCAATGGACCGATATATCAGCACTCTGTTGTGGAGAACGATGAAATCAAGAGGCAGATTTAGGAGCTGATGTAGAAAGGTCACATCCGGCCAAGTTCATCACCCTGTGGGAGCCCGATCGTGTTGGTATAGAAGAAGGATGGGACTTGGAGACTCTGTATTGACTATCGAGCGCTGAAAAAGATCACTGTCTGTAATAGGTACTCGATCCCATGGATTGATGAATTCTAGACCAACTCAAAGGGGCGAAATATTTCAACAAGATCAACTTGAAGTCTAGGTATCACTAGGTACCAATCGAACCCTCTGATGTATGGAAGACGGCCTTTAAAGCCAAGGAGGGCCTTTTCAAATGGCTAGTCATGCCTTTTGGGTTGACGAATGCTCCCGCAACCTTCATGAGGTTGATGGATGGCATCTTGTGGCCATTCACCAACTCATTTATAGTGATGTACTTGGATGACATTCTGATCTTCAACCAGACTTGGGAAGAGCACCTCCACCACATCCGACAAGTCCTCCAAACACTGCGGCAACAAAATTTATGTGCCAATTTGGAGAAGTGCACTTTTGGCATGACCCAGGTTCAATATTTGGGATACATTATTGATGAAATGGGGGTGCATGTGGATCCAACCAAGATCCAAGTCATTCGGGACTGGCCAGCCCCAACCACTCTAACAGAGCTTCGCAACTTTCAGAGTCTTGCTAATTTCTATCACTGGTTCGTGTTGGGATTATCTCATATCAATTGGCCCTTGATTCAAGTCACCAAGGGAAGAGAAAAATCAAAATTATTTTGGTCAGAATCTCAATAGAAGGCGTTCGTATAATTCAAACATCTCCTCTATTGTGCCCCAATTGTAATATTCCTAACTTAGCATACAGCTAAGGGAATATTAAAATTTTGTTTTTCTCTTAGATAGAGGAATAAAATGGGTAGGGAGACCCATAAATATCTTTAGTAGCAATAAAATCCCTCGTAAATGGGAAAGCCATCATATACATAGCTAGATAAAACACCTTCATGTGTGAACAAGAGACTAATGCATGTGGACAAAGTCAAATTTTGACCAAGTCAACTAAGCTAATGTGGAGGATGTGAAACATTAACGAAGATAACCCAGTGGGAATATAGATCTAATTAGACGGTTGGAATAAAGCCACCTTGTGTGTGGAAGGAGACATTGTAGGGAGATCTAGTCAATATTGACCAAGTCCATCAACGTTGTTATGGAGGAGTGGTATTGATGAAGGGACAGCGCAGTTTTGGAGGGAGATTCATTGCATGAAGATGGAAACCCTAATGAGTGGGATCAAAGGTGAGGGGGCTCAAATTTTTTATAAGGAGGAGGATGGCAGCCATATGGGGTTAGCTTATGATCATGATTTTCTGATTGTATGGTCTGTTTAGACATACTTCTTTCTCTAGTTGTTCAGCTGAGATAGAGTGATGTTTAGCACAAGGTCTTCTTGTTTAGGAATTCCTTCTCTTCCATGGAGTAGCTCTTGGAGGAGCCTTGCACCATATTGTCCACTATCTGTCTTGAGGCCAAGCTTCACCTTCCTTTGGTAGCGCAGACACTGTTGAGGGTTTGATTGTTTCAAAAAGCTGCAGCAAGTGGAGGCTAGATCTTCAGATCTAGGACATCTCAATACTTATTTTTAGTGGAGGAGTCTTCTAATCCATTGGGAGGATAGTATTGAAGGTTGTGAGCAATACTTCCATATCTTGGTTGTAGGCCAACATCATTTTATCCCCCACAGTGTAAAGAGAGTCCAGATCTGTGTTATTTCTGAAGGAGTTGTTGCAGGGTGATTCAGTGCACCATTTGGAGAGATGATTTGCTGGGTGTGGGGTATCTTCCCTTCACTATGGAGATCTCTTGGAGGAGATCCTTTATCTTGTTATATCAGATCAGATCCACTTTCCATATCTGAATATTTGCATAGATCTGTAGTCTTAAAACTCAAATCTACATTTTGTACATGGTGTATTGCTAAAAACCCCAAGGGGGATTGATAAAAGAGCTTGTATAGTGCATGGATCTGCTGTAAATCTAACTTTTTCTCCACATACTTTCTCTAGATATGATGTACAACCTACTGCTGTTGTAAAGGTAATAAAATAACGTTGTCATGGTATTCCAGCTTTCATACATGGTTGCGGTCTCTATTTTTGCATGATTTTCAGCTATTTATGGCATGGGAGGCCTGTTCAACTATGCAATAGTGACTTGTTTCTGAATTCCTTTCAGAGCTAGTTGCTATAATATCAGATATAAGGGATCCATTTACATTTCATTGCACGTATTTCTGAAAAGTGCATTATTTTAGCATGCATTGTTGAGCAGTCCCATTTTGGGATATTACAGTGGTATCAGAGCATGATCTGTGGCTCAACCTGTGAGTTCTAGTTATCAGAAGGAGAAAGATCAGAATGATGGAGAGGATGAGTTTACACTCATCACTTTTCAGATCCAGAAAGAACCTCTCCCGGGAGGTTAAGCTAATGAAGGAGAAGAGATGCCAAGAAACTCCTAGAGGGTTTCAAGAAGAGAAAGGACCATGCACTTCCTACTCTCACAAAGAAGAAGACCGGAAGCATGGAAGACACTTGGAACATCAGATTCTAAGTGAATACCTTGTTGAGTACAAGACTCAACCTAGAGCCTTCAAGGAGACTCTAGCCTTCCCACAGTTCATTCAACTGGAGGAAGAGAGGAGACCCTGCAGCAAGGGAGAATTCAAGGGCAATAGGTTTCTATTGTCCACTTTTGATGGGACATCTGCAGCAAAGGCTTGGGCAAGAAGACTTATTGCATTCTTCCTACTACATCCAGTGGTAGAGAAAGAAGCAGTGGAGATTGCAACGCTGCACCTAAAGGGTGAAGTAATAAATTGGTGGTTCAGCCATGTGAGACATGCAAAAGTATCTTCTTTTGCAGATTTCACTCAAAGGGTGATCAAGAGATTGATAAAGAGAAATCAGAGGAAGATAAGTCCTCACCATCTCTTGAGGAGACTTGTATCAGCACTATCACAACCTTGGAGGAGCAGCCTTCAACATCAGCAGTTGAGGGAGCCAACACAATGGAAGAAACAAATCTTGCAGCCATGCAAGGTGTTCCCAAAGCCCATCAAGAGCAGCAAGGTTGCACTCCATTGTCCAAGAGTAGCAGTGAAGAAAGAAGGACCCATTCCTCATGGGAACATTCAAATGTCAGCTTCATTTAGGAAGAAATGGAGGAAGAGATGACAAGGGGTAGACATCTTGAGATGAGAAAAATTTTCTCCTCTCTAGATGACACTTTCTCAATGAGCATGCCACAGCTCAAAGAGAGACTTCTACTTGCAGCAAATCCAAGGCCTCTCTATTTTTGGAAGGCCATGCATGAGGAGGAGGTCTCATCAAGAGATCCCATGGAAGGTTCACTTCAACATTCCATGAAGTGCAAAGTTCTTCAAATATTTGAGAAAGTTGGTGTCCTACAATGGGAGGATACCAAGTATTTGCAGAATGAGGTTCATAATCCACCGGTGGATGAATTTCTGTGGATGATGAGCAAGAAGCTGGAAAGATACTTGCAAATCTATGATACTGGGTAGCAGGAGGCTTGGCTTCTTTGGCTACTCTTGAAAGAGTTTGGCCATCATCCTCTTTCTAAGGGTATGTGGGGGGAATATGTGTGGCAGGATTCTTGCATCATTGGGCAACAAGGAGTATGGACACATTGTGTTGATATGACATCCTTAATATAAATCACCATTTTTTCACCACATGATTTTTATGATGGATGTATGGGGAGGCAGCAAAACCTTTTGTTGCTTTGGATGTCCTTGGGAGAGCAAGGGCATATTTTCTCTCAAACTTTTCATGATGTTGCAGGAGTAGGAGATAGCACTATCATGGTGCAAAGGGCCTACTCCTTAGCCTTGGATGATCTAGAATTACTTCCACTTTGGGAGGAGCTTCTTATTTGTAGCAGCATTATGGAAGATGTCTTTGACAATGAACATGTCAAAGAATGGAGCTATGTATTGACAGGAGCCTATTTGCATAGGCCAACAGTGTTGTCACCTTGGAGCATGGACTTATGGATGGAGTGTCCCCAGGATCATTTCACTCTTGATGCACTTGATGGACAAGGAGGAGGTGATAAAGATGGAGTAATGGATGGAGACATCTATTACCATGATATGTTCTTCTTGACTTGGATTTTCAAGCATAAGAAGAAAGATCTACATGCAACACTTGTGGGCTTTCTTTCCATGCACCTTGATGCATATCATTCCTTGATGGAGGAGTTAACTTGGGAGGGCATCCAACATGATGTATATCAGCATATGGGGAGATGCATAGGCCGGAAGATGATGGAGAGGGTGGCACAACCACTTCCCTACTCACTTGAAGAGAGGGAGAACTTTCAATTGAGCCATTTCAGCTCAATGACCAAAGTACATGATAGAGGATGTACAATTTTGCTTCATGATTTGTATTCCTTTATTTTTATGAGTAGCATATTGTACCAAGGAGTGTCTTTCCTCCCTGTATATTGTATTTTGTTGTACTTAAGGCCATTTGTAGCATTGAAGTTGGCCATTTTATTTGTGGTTTGTGGGGGAATGCCACATGATTTTTGGTGTGCATCATTGGCACCAAGTTGTACTTTCATGATTCCATCTTGTAGGATGATTGTGGCAGCAAACAAGTGGCTGAAAAGACACTTGTTACATTTTGTTTTAAGGCAAGCAAGGGATGCACTGCGTTGGTTCCATACATGAAACTATGTTCCACCTCCTGGTTTTCACATGGCAACTTACTTTCATTTGTTTATGCTTCCGTATATTGATGATGTTCCTATGTTGATGGGAAGCTCTACAGTGGCACAAGAGTTGAAGGTGCCCATTGGGAGTATGATTCTCCATACTTCATATGATGCATGTTTCAGGAGAAACAATGGGCAAACCATGCTTTCCATACTACACCTCTTGTCTTGATGTGGGAGGAACCATTTGGAGAGCTTGAGTTCTTTGGGGAGGCATTACATGGATGTTTTGTTTGGTGGGGTGACTTGGGTCATTCTTGAGGACCATGATATTTTAGCCCAAGATCAGTAGCAGCCCCATACATATCAGAAGTGGAGAGAGAAGCAGCGTGGGATGGGCATTCTAGTCCCACAAATTCAGTCATGCAGCCCACCTTCTTTGCAGGAGCTTAAGGTGGAGGAGATGTTTCATGAGTTACCATGTTGGGAAGTGACTCACTTATTATGGATGGTAGCTTGGGGATGGAGGCTTCAAATGGGGATGATGATTCCCAATATATTTCTGATTCCATGCCTCAAAAAGGCCTCTAGATCACATATTGTTGTTTCCATGTATGTCCTACTTTTTCATGATGAGAGCCATTTGGAATTTTTACCAAAGGCATGCTTTTACACATGGGGGGAACAAATTGAGGGCATATTGTTGAAAGGGCATCTTGTTCTTTGGAAGAGAATATCACTTGAGGACGCTACAGAAAGAAGAGGGGGGACTCTTCAGTTCTATCCTTGTCGTTGCTTGAGGACAAGCAACATTGGGAGGGGAGGACTATAATTTTCCTAACTTAGCATACAGCTAAGGGAATATTAAAATTTTATTTTACTCTTAGATAGAGGAATTAAATGGGTAGGGAGACCCATAAATATCTTTAGTAGCAATAAAATCCCTCTTAAATGGGAAAGGGATTGTATTCATAGTTGGATAAAACACCTTCATGTGTGAATAAGAGCCTAATGCATGTGGACAAAGTCAAAGTTTGACCAAGTCAACTAAGCTAATGTGGAGGATGTGAAACACTAATGAAGATAACCCAATGGGAATATAGATCTAATTAGACAGTTGGAATAAAGCCACCTTGTGTGTGGAAGGAGAAATTGCAGGGAGATCCAGTCAAGATTGACCAAGTCCATCAGCGCTGTTGTGGACGAGTGGTATTGATGAAGGGACAACGTAGTTTTGGAGGGAGATTCATTGTATGAAGATGGAAACCCTAATGAGTGGGATCAAAGGTGAGGGGGCTCACATTGTTTATAAGGAGGAGGATGGTAGCCATATGGGGTTAGCTTATGATCATGATTTTCTGATTGTATGTTCTGTTAGACATACTTATTTCTCTACTTGTTCAACTAAGATAGAGTGTTGTTTAGCACAAGGTCTTCCTATTTAGGAATTCCTTCTCTTACATGGAGTAGCTCTTGGAGGAGCCTTGCACCATATTTTCCACTATCTGTCTTGAGGCTAACCTTCACCTTCCTTTGGCAGCACAGATACTATTGAGGGTTTGACTGTTTCAGAAAGATGCAACAATTGGAGGCTAGATCTTCAAATCTAGGCCATCTCAATACCTATTTTCAGTGGAGGAGTCTTCTAATCCATTGGGAGGACGGTATTGAAGGTTGTGAGCTATATTTACATATATTGGCTGCAGGCCAACATCATTTTATCACCTACAGCGCAGAGAGAGTTCATATCTACATTATTTTTGAAGGAGCTACTGCAAGGTGATTCAGTGCACCATTTGGAGAGTTGATTTGCTGAGTGTGGGGGATCTGCCCTTCACTTTGGAGATCTGTTGGAGGAGATCCTTTATCTTGTTATATCAGATCAGATCCACTTTCCAAATTTGAATATTTGCATAGATCTTCAGTCTTAAAACTCAGATCTACATTTTGTACATGGTGTATTGCTGAAAACCCCAAGGGGGATTGATAAAAGAGCTTGTATAGTGCATGGATCTGCTGTAGATCTAAAAAATTTTCCACATACTTACTCTAGATCTTATGTACAACCTACTATTGTTGCAGAGGTTATAAAATAATGTTGTTATGGTATTCCAGCTTTCATACATGGTTGCAGTCTCTATTTTTGCATGATTTTCAGCTATTTATGGCATGGGAGGCCTGTTTAACTATGCAATAGCAATTTTTTTCTGAAATCCTTTCAGATCTAGTTGCTATAATATTATATCTAAGCGATCCATGAGCTGAATTTACATTTCATTGCACATATTTCTAAAAATTGCGTTATTTTAGCATGCATTGCTGAGCAGTCCCATTTTGGGATATTACACCAGTGCTCACATTACCTGTCTTGCAACAACCATTTGAGATCGATACAGATGCCTTTAACTATGCTATTGGGGCATTTATTACTCAACAGGGGCATCCAGTGGCATATCACAGTGAGATATTTTCCGACACAGTTCGCAAGTATCCCACTTATGACAAAGAAATGTATTCCATTATGTAGGCTTGTCGAAAATGGAAGCATTACATTCTGGGAAAGGAAACAATCATCCACACAGACCACTGAACGGTGAAGTTCATACAGACATAAGGGAAGTTGTAGAATGATCACCATCAGAAGTGGTCCACATATCTGGAACAATTTCATTTGAACATCAAGTACAAGAAGGCTAGCACCAATAATGTTGCAAACTGCCTCAGCCGACCACCGATCGTGGCTCTAACCACCGTTCTCAACTCTTGTGGGCATGAGAGTTCTTATTGGTTGCTTCTCTATAAGAGCGATCCAGAATTCAGCCACACATACAAGGCACTCTTGGGGGGTATGCAAGTTCCAAATTTTCACCTCCAAGATGCAATGTTATGTCACTTTGGACATCTTTGTGTTCATTCAAGTGAGAATGCCAAGATGATATGGGAAGCACACTACAGTCAAGTCACTGGGAATTTCGAGGTCGAGAAAATAGTGGTTGTACTGCATAAGTATTTCTATTGGTCGAACCTTCGATAGGATGTTGGGAAATACATTAGATCCTGCACTACTTGCCCCATTGCCAAACTGACCATTAAGAAGCAAGGCCTCTATACTCTGCTACCTACCCCTAGTTGACCTTGGGAATCCATCTCCATGGATTACATGTTGGGCCTTCCTTTTACTAAGCATGGAAATGACAGTTTTTTCATGGTCATCGACAAATTCTCGAAGATGGCCATCATGGCGACCTGTAAGAATAATTTCACAAGAGAAGCCACTACTAAACTCTTCTTTGAACGAGTGTGGGTGCAATTTGGGATCCCACAATCTATCATATCATATCGGGATAGCAGGTTCCTCAGCACATTTTGGTCCAGCCTCTGGTCAATGCTGGACACCAAGCTCAACAAGTCCATAGCTTTCCATCCCCAAACTGATGGCCAGACAGAGGTCGTCAACAGGATGATTGTACACATTCTGTGCATGTACAATTCAAAGCATCCACGCACATGGGATGAGAGCCTCCCCTATGTACAACACATTTATAACCAAGCTCTCCACAACTCAACCAGCCACATCCCCTTTCAGGTGGGCTTGGGATTCCAGTCGTTATGTCCCATTGACGTAGCCATGCCATTTGCGGCTACTCAAGCTGATTCAGCTCATATCTAGTCTGAAGTTGACAAAGCGAACATATTCATCAAGCACATTCAGCACATCCTCCAACATGTTCATGACATATTAGACAGAGCTAATTCTAAGTACAAGCAATGACATAATCAACATTGGGTGCCACACAACTTCCAGGTGGGCGACAAAGTGTGGCTACATTTGCAAAAGGAGCGCCTCACTAGACCCCACCGCAAACTTCGCCCACTTTGATATGGATCGTACACCATCACCAAGGTTGTAGGGAACAATGCCTTCGAGCTCATTATTCAACCATTCCTTGGTCTGCACCCAGTATTCAATGTGGACCTCCTTTGTCCCTACTTCCCACCTCTACTGGACACCTCTGACATTGCAAAACAACTCACACCAAGAAATTTAAACCCAGACTGCATGGAACAGGCCACCACAGATTGCATCATGGAAAAGCAAATCAATAACACTCGCCAATAGAAGATCCAACTGTATCGTCTTGTTAAAGCTGGCCAACTCCTGCACCAAGGCAAGTGGTTCACTAGGGGCCAACTTAAGAAAAAGTTTCCTCATCTCATGGAGGAACTCAACGCAATGGGGACCATTTATTCCTAAGGGGGGGGGGGGGGGGGAATGATCTAGGTGGATATTGGTGGCCACCCTCCTATTCCACTTGGGGCCCCACCATTGTCTCTTTCAGTTTTTCAGCTTCGGCACCTTACTATTTTTATCAGTTTTTCGGGTCCTGAACTTCCGAAGCCGTTTTGAGGCCCTAAACGATGTTTTTTGGGCATCGCGCCTCTGGAAAATATGTTTCCATTTTTGGAACAATAATTGTGGTGAGAAGTTGTAGTCCTCAGATAGATCTTTCTGACAATGTATCATGTGCGTCAAACAGAGATAGTATGCCAATGTTACGACCCCGGGAAATTGAAACACCAATTTACCCAAACGAGGCCCATAGTTTTGGTGTTTCATCTCCTAGGGTCAGGTTTTTGGATTTTTAGGGTTTTCCATTGTTTCTCTATAATAAATAGGCCCTCGAGCCTCATTGGAACATAGTTCAGAGGCCTGTAGCCACCACATCTCTTCTCAGATATAAGCTACCAACGCCCTAGCTAGTTTATTTCAATTTTGTCTGTAAGCAAATTTTAGTTCTTTGATATTAATGAAATGTAGTGTTATTTCCACTACATCTTTGTATTTATGGTTATATGTGTATTCTTTTGCATTCCTGCATAAATCCGAATAAAAAATAAAGCTATAGCTTGGTGCGTTCGATAACCTGAACATTTCGTACAGGTTACAATAGGTTATATGTGTGCATTGGTGCACAAGTGTGTTGCACCTCTATCAAAATTTAAATTTGTGAAATATTAGTAGTATGGCATACTTATGTGCACACCAATATCAGTGCAGTTATAGTTGGAAGTGCATCATAGTTGGAGCATGATTGTGTTTTGAGCGCACCCACGAAATTTTTTCTTTTTTTAATTGAAATTTATGCTTGTGTATTTATAAATACATGTTTCATTTAATAAAAAATTGTATTATGTATAAGATTGATGTATTTAATATGTCAATCATGTAGCAGAGAGAGCAGCAGCAGCAGGCAGACCCATACAATATGGTCCAACCATGGGAGGCCAAAGAGAGGGAGAGGGATTTATACCCTCGCGTTATTACTGTTGTGAATCTAGTGCTCTTGAGGGATGTAAGCCTCCTAAATTAATATCAGAAGGTTGAATCCTTGAAGGCACACTGTCTTATTAGTGCATTTTATCCACCGATGGAGTGCCAAGGAGCAGGCTTTCCATGTCGGTCCTGGGGCGTGGTATAGGTCCACTAAGGAAGACATATACTTTAGCACTGGCCTATCAAGGAGAGGGGAGGATTTTCCCCAATTCCTTTATGTTCCCCATGGGGTTTCAACTGATTCTTGACTTTCCTACACTCGTAGATATGTCAAGCCTCATGCAGTTTGTCCAATAGATTTTCAAGTCTGTGGTGGACAACTACAAATTTCTTCTTTTGTTGCACAGGAGGATAGTTGCCTCTCGTTATTAGTTGCCACCATTGCACACTCTAGTAGTGATGGACATCACATTAGTTTTTCTCTTTGTTGATATGTTGATTCTTTGATTCAGGTTCCATATTTCATGATATGGTATGCCATTTTTTTGAGGCAGATTTGCATGGATTTAGATAGATGTCATGCATTGAGACATGGGAGGGCAACCTTCCCTTTCACCTCCGAGATTTTTTGTTTATTTTTTGAGAGGTTTCCATAGACAAGGCCTACATTTGACCGTCATCCTCCTAGGTTGATCACTAAGGTCTGGATGCGCTTATGGGGGAAGGTGATTCCCAAGAGGTGCCTACAGGAGTTTCTGGTCAGGATTTCTACTGAGGAACTGATGTTTCTGTCCAGTGAGGTTGACCATGTGTTTGTCATGTTGATGTTTCCATACGCAAGGATTGATGGGAGACATTATCCCAACATCCTCTTCACAGTGGCTGAGCCTCTACATGATAAAGGTTATATTAGTGTTTTCTTTAAATTAATCTAGTTTCATTTTATTGTTTAATGACTTAGAATAAATTTTAATTCTAACACATTATTTAACTTATTTTATTAAATTGTTTAATGAAATTGTCTGATTATTTTTGTGTACTATATATTTTGTATACATTGGCTCATTTGATGGGGACATGGCTCCTCCCTGTTGGATAAAAATAATAACCAAGTAAAGACCCAGGTTCAGGCGTAGGGGCCAACAAGGCTTCGTTGTAGTTTATGACAACGCCGAAATTTTCAACTTACCGAAGATTGAGTAAGGAGTCTTACCCGAGGTGTGTTGAAACCTTAGTTAAAGGGGAGAGTTGGGATTTGGATATAATAAGAGCTACTATCAGCCATTAATCCCTTAGAACACTATTATCATAACCAAGAAACCATTCCCCAAGACCTAAACATATCATCAATTAAAGAGGACTGGAAGATACATAATAAATAATTTTAATACTGAGTATTCAAATAACCATAACAATCCAGAGTACACACACGAGATATGGACCACAAAACATATCTTTATATTAACTTAATCGGAATACATTTCATTTAGCACATGGGTGTCTTTATACAAAGAAAATTTGAGACTAAAAAACACATAATTACAGGATAACCACATCATAGTGTGGTTCTCCTCCTTTTGCAACTGAGTTCTCCTCTTTTTCCTTCCTGTATTTCTTTCCTTATCCCGCCTTGCCCAACTGAACTTCTAGTCTCTCCTCTTTCTTCACTTTGTTTCCTTTGCTACTTGATTATTTCTGTTTTTTCTTGCGTTCCTTCCGCAACTTGAAGTTCTCTCTAGTTCACTCCCCATATTTCCCGTAACTCTGAAACGGATTTCTCGCAACCTGCTATCACACCAGTTGTTCCAAAACTCTCTTTTTCTTTAGAAAAAAGGCCCCAAGAGGCCCCAACCACAATCTATTGACTCGTCCCTGATTCAATCATGTCTAAGTGGTGTCGTTCCTACTGGTGCTTCTTCTTCCAATTTTGCTACTATTGGTTCCTCCTGCCTTTCTTTCTCTTGACTAGATCCTTCAAACGAAATCCCCAACTCAGGTATTGTCCTGACAGAACTCTCCTTGAACTATCGGAACTCTATGATCACCCCCATCCATGTTTACATAAGCTTTGACGCCTCGGTGATGAACTGGGTTATATTCTTGGCTTTATCTTGTTTAGGTCGAGCACTGAGGACAGTATTCCACTATGTGTCTAACTCAAAATTGAGTTGGTGTAGTGTTTCAACCTACTTTTTCACTGGTAACCTCAAATCAAAAAGCAGTTTCTTCATTTTTTCTAATTCATCATTGATTGCATGTGTTATCACACCCTAAATTTTCAAAATCGTAACTTGAAATGTGTCAAGTTTGCATTTAGATTGGTTAGATTGTATAACATCATGAAATGATAAATTTTATGATTAGCATAAGTTTCAAATATTGTCTTAAGTTGTTATGGATGATCTCAAGACATATCAAAGGAACAAATCATGAATAGATACTTTAAATCGACCTAAAGTCTGAAATCTGGCCACTTCTCAAAAAAATTATGAGTCCACAGCGATTTTAGTTTTAAATTAACAGATTTTGCTGCAGAAACACCTAGAAGTTCCGTAGAAAAATAGACACTTGTAAAACTAAATGCGCTACGAAATTTGTGTCACCTTTTAACAATTTTCTGCATAATGATGAGTTGTTAAACTTTGAGGGTTTCGAGGTCATGCTGTTAGAATAGGGTCATCATTGAAAGTCTTTGGCACGTTTTGGCATCAGCCACCATTTCCTTAATAATTCCCATCTTATTTTTTCAAATTCATCCCTCATTTCTCACTCTTTACTTTCTGCTCTTGTAAGCTTCTAACAAAAAAGCTTGTTGTTATCTGCATCTCCTGTAGAAACCCTCTGTCATGCCAGCCCTCTTTTTCCATAACAACTCGTTGCCATCAAAGGCTTTTTATTGAACAAGTGTAAGAATACAAAGAAGGTCGTCGTTGCAGAACAAGAAGAAATGGCCACACCAAAGAAAGTGAATAAAGGAGGTTTTCCATTCAGATGTGAACCTACAAGTCCAAGTTTAATCATGGAAGATCCATATTTCGTTGAGATTTTTACAAGATCAGGTTGCATTCAGTTCTGTCAAAAGTTGCAAGGTCATCACAAACAGGTATCACAAGACTTCATACTTAATTTCAAAGGAACGTCTACAAAGGTTGGTTTTCTTCATGCGCCAATTTGGCCTGATAGTATTTCTCAAGCAACATGGATCCCTAAGACTGGAGAAGAATGGTATAAAGCTAGAAATTTTAATTTGAGAAGTTGTGATGATTATCTAAAGCCTGAACATGTAGGGATAAATATGACTGTAGGGATTCCCAGAACTTGTCTTAGAGATAACTACTCTAAATTATTGACAGTCATACAGAAATACTTTACATGTGAAGGCAGATTCCAAGCAATTTACATGTATCACTTCAAGCTTTTACTTCATTTTACAGGTAAAAAGCTGATAGATATTCCTTTTTACCTTTTTAGAAGTCTTGGAAAAATGGCAAACAAAGTGCAATGTAGACCTGAAAGAAGTGAAACTTCCATCTTTCACCATGGATTGATGAAATTACTAGTTTTGGAAGAATTAAATAAACTAGACAAAGATTGGGCATCGTTCTTGTTTATGAATGGCTATGAAATGGATGTTTTATCTCCAAGGAAAGCATCTAAAATCAAAACTCCTTCTAGGAAAGAGTTGAATGCTACTGCAGAATTAGAAGGTGACAATGGATTATAGACCTTTTTTGTATTATATGATCATTATTTACATGCAGGTATATTCATGGATCTTTTCAGAGCTCAGATCCTAAGTTTTGTTAAATATCTGAAAAATTAGGCAATTCCACAGTGTAGGCCAAGCTTGAAGCCCATTTTCTGCTGTGGAATTTCTGAAGAATTATTTTTGGTTTTAAGATACTTAAACTGATAGGGATGAAGAGCTTTGAGGGTTGTGTTTAATGGTTTTGGATCACTTAACATCCTCCAATGGTCAAGAATAGTAGAGGATTACCTCACATCACCTTTTTTGTTTGTCCTACGAAACTAGCTACGAAAGTAGCCCAAAACTCTGTTTTGACAGCAAGGTTAATTTTCGTGGCTAATTTTGGAAGAAGGAAGAAAGTAAACATATATTTCAAAGTTGTTCTCCATAATAATGACAAAGAGTATCAAGGAAATGACAAAGAGTATCAAATCAGAAGTTTTCTAAGTAGAGATATTTTGTTCGAAGATACCAGTTCACTATGTTGCCATATCATCAAACTAGCAGCTCCTTAATAGAAGGCAGAGCAGCTTCATGAAGACAGTCAAAGTATTAATGTTTTTTATGTGGCCAATGTTAGTTCCTGATCTGGACCTCAGGCTGAAAAAGGGAAATCAGGGTAACATCTAAACCACGCTCAGCCTTGTGGCTAGCCCTACAAGGACAGGAGAGGGCTCTCTCCGTGAAAGGATATTCAACAAAGTACAATAATGAACTGATTTTAGGCTAGGTATAATAATGGGAAAATGTTTTAAATGAAATGAAATTTTTTTCAGGGATGTATGGGACAAATAGGACAGTTTGAAACTAGGGAATTAAATCAGGATACAGGGTATTCTATGGGGCAACGTAGGCAGGAAATTTTAGCAATAAAGTTTAAATAAGGATGGAATGGAAAGACTGGTGAGGAGCTGAAAGGGCATAGAAGATGGATCCTTTTCAAACAGAAGAAAAACACAAGGTATTGAATGATTTCCCAAGGCAGAGCATAAAAATGGATTCTACCTTTCTATCTTGAAAGCATTCAACCAGAGATGTTTATGAATGAATGATGAACATAACAATTTACATATGAACACAAATGAGAGAACAAATGCTAAATTTCATACCACATGGATCCCACAAATCAGAGCTGCATCTCTTATTAATTCCCTGTCTGAAACTGTTACAATGGAGCGCAAAGCGTTCTGCTTGATTTCCACACTATTCCCCTACTTCTGATTTACAGACTGCTTTACAAATGATTTAAAATTACATTAAATAGACTGAAATGTGGGAACATAGATCCACAGAAAAAGGGAGTTGTTTTAATAGCTGAAGAACTGAAATCTGAAGATAGAAAAGAGAACTAACAATCTGCCTAAAGAAGGAGCAACGTTACATTTGACTATTTGGCATATTCATTGTTACGTTGTTGAATGAAAAATAGGCATTTTGAGGAGCAAATCTCTGTTTTTTATAAGCTTTCTTGCCCTTTGACTGTCGCTTTGCTTTCTATTATTACTCTGAAAAAAAACTTACTTTTAATGAAATACCTTTGAGATAACGTAAAATGAAATTATGCCTTAAGCAAAGGGAAAAACCGATTTTGGATGGAGGGAGCGAAGGGAAGGAGGTGGGGTCTGCATCACAATCGGAATCGGAAGGGGTAGGGAGAGGGGATACAACATATAACAGAACCTTGTAATATGCTATGTGATGCATTTTAATACGTAAGAGTAATCGCAATCGGGATCGGAGATTAGGATATATGTGAGACAAGCCACAAAAAGCTTTGATGCGATTGGAAAAGTCAAAGCGGAGAAATCCCTTTGTTAAAACAAATGAAACAGTTTTTCGCTTTTTATAAAGGGAGGAATGATTTTTTATTTGAAAGGGCGGAGGGATTTTAAGGTGGGACCGGGGCATGAATCACAATCGGAATCGGGATCGGGGCGGGCATATTGCATAATGAAACTTCACCGATGCAATCGGGGCGAGGCGATGGGGAAAACCTTTGTATAAATGAAATAAAACAAAATTTCATTTTACAAAGGGGAAAGGCCTTTTATTATGAACAGGCGGTAAATTATAAGGTGGGACCCAAAGGTCCATCGGCATCGGAGATCGGCGGAGAGCGGGGCAAAGTCTTAATGAAATCACCGATTGCGATGAGCGCGACGGCTTGTAGGTCGTTCAATTGGAGAGGGCGATCAACGGCTCAGGACTAATCGAGTGAAGGAAAATCGGGAGGGAATCTTTGGAAGCGCCAATGAAGTATGGGTCGTCCGATCATCGATCGGATCGATGGCCAGGATGTAATCGGGCAGGGTTCCATCGGAGATATACAATCGCATCGAAGTTTTTGTAAACATAAGGGCCAATCGAAGCGCACATTCCAAATGTTGCGATTTGCGATGGGAAAGGGAGAAGTTTGGGATCGGCGGGGTTTATTTATAATAAAAAATTTAAATTTATTATAGTTGAAAGGTATGAAGGGGAAGTGGTTATATATATCAATTGCGATGGGAGGGGATTTATTATATGAAACTTTAACTTTATAATAAAGTTTCAAGTGCATGAGGGGAAGTGGTTATGTTCAAATCGCATCGGATTTATATAATAATTTTGCAATGCAATTATGTGATTGGATGGGGGAAAATAAGGGTTTTATAAAGGAAAATATTAAACTTTAATAATATAAAGTTTAAGGGAAAGATGGGGAAAAGGGGAAGGGTTAGGATATAGGGGACTTTTGTTCACTTAGGCATAAATTTCAATCCAGAAGTCAGTTTTGAGAGTGTAATATACCGTTGGAAAGCTCTTTCCGGGCTCTTTCTGCTGATCATACTTAGAATATGATTTGATGTTGAACATGCTATGGAAAAATTCTCTGAAGGGCAAGGTGATGACTTTGTGGAGATAACAGCTTCTGAATTGTGACTTATTAAATATGCTGACATAAAATTACAAAATAAATGATAATAAAGGAAAATTATCATGTTTTCACCTAAAAACATGGTTTTGAGGTGAAAATTGCATCAATTTGAATAAAAAATTTCTTTGATCTTCCCAGGTGCTGTGACTTTGAGTTTATTGACTTCCTCATGACCTTGATGATATTTATTGACACTTGATTTATTACTTTGACCATGGTGAGATCCTAGAACCTAATGAGACTCATCCTATGACCCATGAATCACAAGGTGAAAGTAACTCATGACCAAAGACCATAGAGAGGAGAATCAGCAAGTTTCACATGAGGGAAAACATATGGAAAAATCACTGCCATCAATGGATCCATGACCTAACGGAATGGTCAAATTTATTGGTATGGGACTCCTAATATGCAAATGAAGATCAATTTTGATCACTGATGGTAGTATGACTAAATTGACACT